>JAFIRS010003198.1:0-149764 GCA_018342105.1 Gonioctena quinquepunctata | reverse complement strand
ATTAATTCATGCACCCACGGAGCTTCATACAGTGGCGTAGTAATATAAATTAAGTTGTAGATTAAGTGTTAACAAATTAGTTAAACCAAGTTAAGTTTATTTACGTTACAGTATGTTTAAAGTATTTTGTGTATTCATTAAATATTTTTTATCCGATGGCATGTCATAATGACAAACGTTTATGTCACTCAATTTTGATGACATAAGGAAGCTCATTATGGCGGTTTTAGTCCATTAATGAATTCATTATGGTAGTAAGTACCATAATGAAATTCTATATGAAAACATGTGATGGTGGATCAAAAAGTTTATTCAAAACGCATAACTTTGTACAAAACTATTTATTATAAATGGTAAAGAGTTAAATTACTACAATTTGCAATATTAATTTAACGGATTCTAGGGTTTTGTCCTCATTATTATTTAAATTATATTCAATTCATGACAATTAAAGACAGCAGATAAATAAATATTGCCGTTACAACCTGACGTTGTCAAGGAAATGGCAAAGCACAGCTCACTAACCTACTAATATTTGAAACTACACATACTTACTCCTTTAAAATAGTTGTCATTGCACATGTCAAAAAATGCAGTTTTAATTTTCGAAAATGTATTGATATAAAATGCCATTCGGTATAGTTTTAGGCGGTAATATGAATTATAACAATCATTATGGCACATGTTATCGGACTCGGCTACGCCTCGCCCAATAACATTAACGACTTGTACCATAATGATCGTCTTTATGATCCTTATTACATAAATAACTATTAGAATGTGCAAATAGGCGTAGTAGTGCATATGTGTCGTATATACATGTCATTTCTTTTTCACCAAGTCTATTAACCTAAGAGCATATATATATCGTTCTCATTGTAATCATTGCAATGACTAGAAAATGCAATCAGCCAAATGACCAAATAAAAAATTATATATCTTTCGGACCTGTGAAACCATCCTGGCTCAGATAATTTCACATAATAAGTGAGACGCATCATGTGTCTGCGGCGTAGCCCATCTTGTTATTTCAGCACATTATCTAATGCAAAATACTGGAGAAATCTCCAAACAAACATAAGTGTGTTAAAGTGAAAACATCATGTTCGTTTGTGAATTTAAACATTGCAAACCCCACATAAAGTTTTTTATTTTCATCATTCGACGTACGAGGAAACGAACAGTGAAACGCAATCATGTTTCTTTATAGCCTCAGCATGATGAGAACGATTATACGCAGATGAAAAATATTCATAGTTTTTTCATCTCCAACAGCTTTATATAGAAATGACAGGAACTAAAAAATAGCAGACTAAGTTCTAATACATATATTCGGGCATTTTATTTAGGTCGGAAATGCACTGATTAAAATGGGATATTGAGCACTCTACATGACGCAAAAGAACGATTTCAGTTTGAGCGAAATATTAATATCAATTAAAAAAGCTGCGAAGTCTAGAAGCTCAATAGGATCAACAATTGTGTTTCACCTCAGCAAAAGAATAAGTGAATGTTTTTCATGAAGATAAAATGTTATCATTTCAATTGTCTATATATTCCATCTTCTTTTGAGACACCATCGATTTATGGTGAAAGCAGTCACTCGTGTAAATATTACCTAGAAACCGTTAGCGGGAGTCATAAATCGTTAGATGAAAGGTTGTAAATTAATAATTTGGTTGTGGTTCAGTTGGGGTTGGGATCATGATTGAGGAAAGGGATTTCGCGGCCGTTACCCATAGGAACGGCTGCCAAAACCAAAACGTCACTTCCAAATTTGACATTTCTGAAATATGACAATGACGCTGATTATTTTTTTATTGAAAACAGCATTAATTTTTTGAATGAACAACAAATATATACTTATATTATTTTTCAGGTATTGAACGGAAAAGCGCCGAGTTTACAATACGTTTTAGCTCTGGAGAAATGCTAGATACTGTAATATCACTTCATTTCAAATATATTTGCGTTTTGTCAAGAACTGTCGAAATATTTTGTATATATTCAAACATATCATTGCCATAACAACACTTGACTTTGTTAATTGAATTGAACTCCGGTTGATTTTAAATATATTCATTTGCAATTATCTAGTAGAATAATTTTGACAATTGCATCGGAAAAATAGTGTGTATACCATGGCCGCGAAACTTTAGCGGACTTCAATATTATCCTGCCTCGGCGATGTTTTCTTTCGGTACGCACAACTAGTAATCTACATTGAAATAGTATTTTGTAATGCACATGGTGCGAACATATATCCCTCCTATGAAGATCCGAGATGATGATTTTTATTTTATTGTTAATATTTTTATTTCTGTGTGTGTGTGTGAGCTGAGTTTAATGGCACTCCGAGCAGTCACCGTCAGAATTATTTTTTATTTGTTATTTTCGGTATATTTATACATTCCGATTGTATTTCGAATATGGATTAACCATCTGAATTTGAGATTGCTTTCATTTCTGGTTCCTGAAGATAACAGAAGTACATCCAAAAAAATATATCTATGTTAATCTTGGTGGTTATAACAATGTAATACAAAAATGGCGTCTTACCGTCGGCTTATCGGCTTATTTAGAGAAAATATTCACATGATAACAATTTAATCTGCTGATATTTAATTTTCCCAAATACGCAGTTCTAGTATTCTCTTGAAACCCCTATGTTCCTCTATACAATTTTAGATAAATAATCGAAAGACGAAGAAATAAATTAGATTCTATCATTATAAACACATCGTTATTTATGGGTTATTTTGGTTGGTAGTGTGGATAACAAGTAAAGACTGGGATGTGGGTGAGTCTATAAATTTAATTAGGATTGTTCTAATAAATCAATTAGTCCCACCCGTTTGTGTCCATTCGTCCGAATGACAAATCAGATCTATCTATTTCATGACATAATTTAATCACCAATCATCCAACGTGTCACCTGATTTTTTCAATTCATTCTTCCTGTTCATTGCATCCTTTGATAACTTGTCAGTCTAAAAGCCTCTTTTCATACTCTTGGTTACCATTGATCCGAATTCAAGCAGGGATAAGCATCAGCATATGGTTCTGTTGTGGTAATATTTCGATTTTATAAAACCCTCGCGATCATATGATACAGCCGTCATAATTAATGAAAAAAATATGTATTGACCTATAGAACTCTGCGTGTTCAAAATATGTATATCATAAAAACTTTTGTCAATTATTATTTACCCCCCCCTTCAAGAAAACACTTCAAACTCGTTGCTGAAGGAATATCGATTGTGCACAAAGTACGCTTCAAAACCTTTTCAACGTGAGTTTCTGAATATCACGGCAATTTTACGAAGGTATTAATCATCAACGGCTCCAATTATTGATTCATACTGTCACTCCCCAACTTCCTAATGGGGTCGAAAATATTGGAATTTTCATCGACCGATTAAATTCAGGTTTGGATCTTTAGAAAGTTCGAGCAAACGAATAATGAAGGACTTTTTGTTTATCTACTCCAGAGTTGTTCATTACTTTAACGCTATTTCATTGTGATTTAGCATTAATATTACAGTGTATCTCAACCCTCCTTCCAGGATTTTCATTCCAGAACTATGGCGGAATAAAAGAGTAAGTCAAACTCGGGAAAAGTAAGGAAACTCTTTAACAGAGCCAAAAGTTTGGGACACTGAAAGACTACAATCCAAAAAAGAAGAAAATGGAGGTAAATGTGCGGGGTATAACAGACTAGTCCTTCCAGCCTAACGCCTCCAGAAAGTTCTATCCAAAGAACATAATAACGCCATTTGGTCTAGTCAAAAGCCGAACGGTGGATGCAGAAACCAGAAGGACAGCATATGTTCCCATCCAGACACACTTTCCTGGGACCAAGGTCATTGAAGCTGAATTGCGCGTTTAGCTGGAATGGGTTGTCACAAACCCTTACTAGATCCAGCGCAGGAGCCTAGCGTGGAAAATTCACCAACCAAAAGATCAAATGGGGCCAAGTTCCTAAATCGCCTTTAAATCGGCAGGAAAGGAATGAGTCCTTGAAACGCTGTTCAAGGCCAGTTTCATTTTCGTCATATACCGAAAGCCTAATAATATTTTTTCGGAGTTTTTATCCTGGACCGTATACCTGAGTTGAGGGCCTAGCACACACTATAAATGAAAAAAATTGGCTTTAAAAAAAATATTATGTACATGTAAAACCAAAAATATTTGAATTTATTCCAAACAATATACATAGTCTCAAAATTTACATTATGGTTTACGTATATTATTATACCGGGTTATTCAATATAAATTAACACCCCTCATCATCGATATTATTTTCGCTTATAGAAAAAAAAGTTAAATGTAAAAGTTGTGTGGTTATGATTGAATTTGATAGAATGCTTTCGAAAATACTGCAAACCATTTCATTTATTCCACTAAAGAAATGTCACTAAACAAACATAATATAGCTAGTTACTTCTAATAACTTACTGGAAAATGTTACCTTCATGGGGATAGGTATTTACATGCTTTGTTACCAACAACTTCCGGAAGATGCACAGGAGTCGAATGAGTGACAAGTAATACGTCACGCTTTCGGATTTCGCCCCACTGTGTGTCGTACAAACATTCAACGAAGTATGTTGTCGAACGATAAGCACGCGTCATCTGCCGTACAATAGTTCGAACCAGCGCGGTTTCTGACACAGCTTCACAATATACAAAATTATGTAAACACTTTTGGGGATCAAAAAAATGAGCCGTATGTATTCAGTTTGTGATTCTTACACAACCCTGATGAAATTATTACAATTGAGGCAGAAGAACCAAAATTCCATAATGCTTAATACGCTATGGAATAACATCAATTATTGGCCCGTTTTATTCATTCATTTTGAAGTGATTGAGTTCCTAGCTACTATTGAATCTGATCCTGAATAATGATAAGTCGTCCTGAGCATTGAAAACAATTCCTGGAAATAATCAAACAAAATTCAAATAAAATATTGTTTTCGGACATAACTTCAAAATGAAATAGCTATTCCTTGAAACTATTTTTTGGACTCGCAGACTACCTGTTCAAAAAAAAACAATATTTTTCGGACTTGGTCTTGATCCTGCGTCTTTTTTCCCGAATTCATTGGTAAAATTATTTGAATGATGAAATCCAATTCATTTGGTTTGTTCTATCATACCAGTGGGTGGAAACACGTAGGATCTTAGATTGCCTATCACGTGGTTCGAGGTGGAATTTGACGCCGATGGATCCCCCCCAGATCATGTAGGAAAACGTTACCATAATGAGACTGGATACCAGCAAAAGCCTGGCCCCTTTATAAGAAGGTTGCCTATCTGGCATATAACCGAAAGAACACGGTAAAACGAGATAGTACAGGCGGTATGGCTTCGAGTGGAATGGAGTGAATCATTGCTGATCTTGAAACTACTCGCCACCTCTTCCGTGTATTCCTGTGATTCCAGAGTGTAAAGAATTAGATACCCGATGTTTTTCGAAGTTGGCAACTCAAAGGAGACTCCCTATTGAAATTTACTATCTATCCATAACAATGACCAGTGATTCATTTTGTCTTCTACTCAAAATACGCACGGAAACAGCTCGATGTTCAGTTTATAGAACCAGCAAAGAAAAGACAATAATGTTCAAATGACCTTCTGCACATCGCGTACTGTTACCCAATATTGGTTGCTCATTGAGATTCTTCATTCAGCCAATCAGAAACACTGGCAGAAATGCATGCAAAACTCTCTGTAAACCGTGCATGCGTGAATCTTGCCTGGCAAATAGCGGTTCCACTTAATTTTGTTATTTTGAATGATTACAATTGTCGCGAGATTATTTTAAAAAAAACAATATTCAAATTGCGAATGTTTCTTTCGTTGTGTACTTTTTGTCGTTTGTTTCAATATGATAAGTGCCCCAAAGCAGATTATGAAGTCAACTAGTTCTGACTTTATCTCGTGGCTTGATATAAGGAGGCTGGTTGTTTTCTCACTATGAAATTGGAATATCTTTCATTCCTGCTAACGGTAAAGAAAAATCTACCTTTGTTTATTTACCACACCACATTTACCATACAACATCTCTACTTTATTCAAATGTCGAGTTGAATGCTTTATTGCATTCGGCAATTGCTGAAGTTTTTTCTCTGTGGTGGTCACCTTCGAAATTAGTTGGGCAGCGCCAACCAAAAAAGTTGACAAATTTACCAAAAAAACAAAACATGTTTCTCAATTTTTTTTCAGCAGATTTTAACCAAAGTAAAATTCATTATAAAATGACATTATACACTCTACCGTCCAAGGGTGGGCAAGAGGTTAGATTACCCCTCAGTATATTGAATACAATAAAACATTTTTTCTATTTCCACATTAACTACTATTGCAGTTTCTTCGTTCGCATTTCGACTAGTCTTCACCGGAGTAATGATTACGCAGGAGAAGGCTTGTTGGAATGCCGCACAAAACCATTATGGAACCGAGGTATATATATAAAATGGGAAAACATCAAATTTTTAAAAATACTTGATGGATTTTTACAGCTTCTGAAAACTTGTTGGTACTCTTAATTTTTTATTTTTCAAAAAAAACTCAAAAAAAAAAAATAAAGCTCTAAAAATCCAAATCGCTTATTTCTGGGCGAAATATTTTTCAAATCTTGGACAAGGAATAGACTTCTAGTTCTTGACATTTATAGTTTAAGAAACTTGGCAACATTGCCGTTTAACGTCACAATCAACCCGATTACGCTCTATTGGCTGCTCTCGGTCATTTACGTCACAAAGTGCGCTTTATATTAGTATCTTCAAATTTGCTACCTAAAACGAATGGAAACTGCTTAACGAATGAAAATCGCTGCAATTCTTCAAATTCTGACGCAAAAAATTTGTATTGGGCACATTTATATACAGGGTCCCTTTGACTCTTTTTCTTCCGGGAATGGCGATGGGGTCAAAACAATCACCAGTACTCATATAACTTTGTTCCAAAAAAAGCCCGTTACCGTTACGGGCCCCAAAGCTACAAAATGAAAAATGTTTTTCTTGATAACTTTCAAAGGGAATATTCAAAACCATCTAAATTTTGGTATTGACTAAAACAAATGAATTTTTCGATGAGCTTTCATGCAGGAGTCAGTTGTTTTGCTACAGTCAGGAACGACCACCCCGATGGTCCACACCCCAAAACTTTGAAATAACAGAGATAATTTTTCAATAGTTTTCTGGAACAAAATAAGGTTACGTAGACAATTTTCGAATAAAAGTACTCGTGTGGAGAGTCGATCGGAGTTAACGATCTTAATAAAAAATGCGGTTACTCGACATCAAAACCCGATCGACCACCACATTTGAATGAAAAATTTTCACAGAAATACTAATGCCAACGTTAATCCAACAACATTTATAACATGGATAATACAAAATATGCTGAAATAAAAGTCAAACAAAAAAAGTACAGAAGTACCGAAGTTGAAAGTTTCATTCACAATGTAGATATTTTTTTCTAAATGAAATATCGGGTTGCGTAGATTCGTGGTGTTTTCGAACTAACAAGCTACTGCACTATGAACATCGAATTCAGTCCATATTTTGTATGTACGCGTGGAATAAGCAAGTTTCGTATGTTGTAAGTTATCTGACCCCATGAAACTCCAACATTTGGATATTGCAACCGTATTCACCGCTTAAATGTTGAGGAGTTTCACTGATGGGCATAATTTCATGGAGAAAATATTTAACCCGAAGATAGATTTAGCTGAAAACGCACATCGGAAAACATAACTAATAAAGCAAACGAATAAACTACAAGAACGGCTGGCCATTAACAGGTAAAAAATATCCGGTGAATAATTTATGTTCTATTTCTTCCACAGATGTTGACAAAACCACCTTGTAGAAAGAAATAACGCGTTTGCATGGATAAAAATTCGTTATGAACATTGCAATGGTCATTTCTATTTTAATTACAAATAAATCTTTTGAATAATGGTAGACATCC
This sequence comes from Gonioctena quinquepunctata, assembly GCA_018342105.1. Taxonomy (NCBI): domain Eukaryota; kingdom Metazoa; phylum Arthropoda; class Insecta; order Coleoptera; family Chrysomelidae; genus Gonioctena; species Gonioctena quinquepunctata. The sequence continues at coordinate 141,781 of JAFIRS010003198.1, read as the reverse complement.
TTCGGTGGGTTGGATGTCGTCGATAATAATTTTCGTGTCCTCGCTCTATTGAGATGAATGCCCAAACAGAATTCGAATACATGATTCAGCGAATCATTTTTATTTTATATAAATCATATTCTGTACAAGGTATGAAGGGAATATAACCAACAAACACCACTCCTCGCTCGAAACGTTCTCGGCTATATTCGCTCGGCATTTCGCCAAACAGAAACAACCGGCTTCGCTAAAAGCGGCGTGCCCTGAAACAAGTGCCGTGCCAAAGTCATCCTGATTAATATTGCTCGTATAACGAACACTTTTCCAGGTGAAGTTGTAGAAAAAATTACTTAGCTACTAAAACCATAGAACTGAGGAATAGTGGAGAATAGTATTTATACACCAAAGTTGAGAAGGATACTACAGGCCAAAGCGCCAGATCGTAACAGATTTAGGGCGCGTGGGCTGTACATTCTTCTCAACCTAGATAGGGTGGGAAATAGTGTCCAATTGATCGAGTTCTATGATGGGTAGAAAGATCATACAAAGACAGAAATTGTTGCCGAATATACAGGGCGAACCGAAGAAAATCTACAGGGTCGAATGCAATTTTTTAACGAATGCCATGTATATTAGTGCAGTTTAGTGACTTCAATATTATTGATTATTTCATTCTCACATGGCTCCACCTATAAAAAAAGCCATGAATTTAGTCACATGATATGCAAAATATGATCGACTATTCAGGTAATTGTGTTAAAATTTGAGCGAATTTTTTCGATTGTAAGAGTGCTGCTATGGTAAATGTCAAAATTTTGACGTAACATTCACTCAAAAAAATTGAAAAATGTGTCGTTTTGGTTTATGTTCCATCACGGGAAATTAGTGAACAAGCAAATCCATCCCAGAAAATACCAAAAGTGCCATAATGCCAAAGACTTATAGGATTTTTATAAACTTTGTAGATATTTAGTGAACGTACCATCTGTAAATATAGTCTAAGATTCCTTTTTTCATTGAAAATCCAATAATTTTGCTAATCATTTTAATTATGCATCTGGAAGGAAATTTGATAAATCTCACGTGCTCGTCCCCCCATTTGATCGGTTACTACAACCCATAACAGCACGAAATGTCATATGATGAAGCTTATCAAATTCAAAAAAACAAACTATTTTGATTTTGTTATTGGGCATTTTAATAACGTATTTTCAAACCGGAAAAATCCATGTTCATAATACCTCTCATACGCTGTGTGCAAGATCACACGCCCCCCAGTGATACGATGCAATTTAATTTTTTTTAACAATTTCTAAACACTACCACGAAGTACAATTTTGATCTCACTAGTAGTTCCAGATGAATCGAAGTTCTTTTTCAGGAACAAAAGCATTCAAATCGATAAAAATATGTGTATTGATACGAAAAGTTCACAGCATTTGGAGGTTATGTGCTTTCGCACATTTGACAGATGGTCGATTAATGAGTTGAAACAACTCACATTCCGCTTGATAAAGAACGTGCTTGGGTTCGAAATGTTTGCTGTTTTTATTGTGTTTCGAATGAAATATTGTGACAACATAGTGGATCTGACCAAATATTATTCCAGTTCTGATGATGTTACTCGGGACCGGTATAAAGAGAAAAAAACTTGCAGTTCACAACAGCACAATATATATGAAGGCATGTCATCTTCGAATTAAACTTCATAACATAGTAATCCAACTACGAATTCTTTTGAATTCGGTGAAAATGTTCAACTCTCCAAACATAAACAAATCGAAAAAGTGTTTTAAAGCTCTACCTCCAATGTCGACTATCTGTCAAATCGTGCACGAAACCAAATTTTGAATTTTTGAATGCTACTCTTGTGGACTTTTAGCTTCTTTCATAATGAGTGTGTCATCTTATATACTGTATTTGCAAAGTATTTCATAGCATAAACTTTCAGCCTGAAACGCCAGGAAAGGCAAGGATTTGGGAAAGCGTATGATTTGGTAAAGCCGGACATGTTGGCAAATGGAAGAGCACAGAGAGTCAGGGTGTTGGCATTCTTATTAGAGCTGATGTTATTAGACAAACGTCTGTTACAAAAAAGAATATTTGTGAACAAGCATGTTAGTTTTGAATTTTATTGAAATGCATTTCATCATGTTAATAAGAAAAAAGCTCGAAAAGTATGACACCCAAGCTGAACCATCACGCTGTGACAAATTGTTATTTGCTCTTTGTTATGAATGATTTATTTACAATATCGTTTCTACTTTCAACGTTTATAAAGAGGTTATGTTACTAACTTTATTCTTCTGACAGCTGATATCCACTTATCTCTTTGCTGTAGCTTATGTTATGCCGTTGTAAACTTACGTATTGTTTTTGGTAGTATTTTCAATCGACTACAGCAATAACGAGGGCTCATTGTAATTCGAATGCCAGATACTACCCAACCGTGACAGTTGCCACTACGATTACCAGGAACATTACCTACTTTTGCCACCATGGGCGCTGTCATAGTTTCATCTATCCTCCAGCCTAATGCACACAGCGAATAGACTTTGCTCTTATTTCCACAATATTCACTATGAGCTAACGATCACAACAATGTCAAGAATATTTCTTTAGGATATCGCTTTCGGGGAAAATTCACGAGAGACACGTAATGGAAAATGCTTCGCTTGCCTCCTCATTAGCTGTTTGACAACTAACAGACTACGTCACTGACAGTGCTCTTATTAAATATTGATAAACGTATATGAATGATTGACTTATTTCTACATTAGCGAAAGTGACAAATATGACTGAATAAATACCGAATGGATTCTTGTGGTGTTCACGAAATATCTTCCTGAATATCACTCGACTATGATAAAAGAGACTATTATTTTCTTTTAATTTATCTCTAGCAACCTATATTTCGAGACAATTCACCCGGACTCCTTATGAATATTAATAATCAAAGTTAACAAGTCCCTCGAGCAGATTATTAATGTTCATGGTTCATCAAATTGTCTCGAAATACAAGGTACTCTCGATAAAATTATGGCGACAATAATAGCCGGCTATTTGTTATAGTCTTGGGATATTACTCGCGACTATCTCTCTCAACCACTTGAAGATAATAATTTTTGTAAAAATAATGTCAACTGCAGATGCATACCGAAAATCACCGTCACGGATATGAAATTTTAGAGGACATAATGACCATTGATAGACAGACGTGCGGATATCATGATCCATTATCATACCCTAAAATTATACAGGGTGGCTAAAATTATTTTTTTCAATTCGAAATTTTCTGAAATGAATTTTTCGTGTTCTTGTAAATGGAACATGCCGTATATTTTACAATCATGTACGTAGGGATTGGGACGAATATTTTTGCAGGTACACCATCAGGCTATTTTGAATGTTTCTGATTTATTGAATTTGAATACTTTCAGTTGCTCACTTCCACCGACACACATTCCAAGTGCCATAAAAATATCGTGAGTTGTTGAGGGACTTCGTTGCGTTTCTATTTCCGATTTTGCGTCATTTTACTAAAACGAGTGTGTTTTCACGTACATTATTTTGATGGCTATGGTGTTCTATCAATTGAAAGAACATTTATCGCAATATTCCTTCGTCAGTTATCATTTGTGTCAATTTTGAAGTGTCTTTTCCAACTGAAATGAATTTCATCAAAGAAGAACTTGTGGATTTGATTTCTTGTTTTGGAAGAGTCATAAAGAAATTATTTGCTCTTCACTAGAATTTATCAGCGGTATCCTGAAAGGAGATTACGGAAGGAATTAAAAGCTGAAACCTGTTCGAAAGATTTGTAGAAATGAAAAAGGAACGTGAAGAAAAATATTTGGTAACGAAGATAATGAGAATGTTTCCATATTCCTGAAAAGTACTGCTCTGTATATTTAATCGTTCCAATTCTACTGAAACTTACTGGCAATGTTTTCGCGCCACTTTGAAGAAGAAACGTTTAGAGGCTAACAATTTACTTCACAGGCATTGTTGCAGAAAAGGTCATGTAGTCACAGTATCCCTCCCCAAATTGAAAAAGGTAGGTTATGTCATGATTTTGAACCAAAAACATTATCAACATTGACGGGACATAATTCATTATCGATGATCACTGCAAATTAATATTCATCTACAAATACAACAGAAAATATTTCAAGTTGTATTGGAAGATTTCACTATGGAAGGAGAAGTTATGTTCTGCATTTGTTTTTCCTTACTGGCCCGAATCATTCCGAAAATAATTAGTAGTTCAAGCTTACGTGCCTCTGTAAAGCGTTCCGAAATAACTTTACTGGTGGCCAGTATTTCCAGCAATATCGGTTCGATGAGGAATGAGTTCTCTGTAGTGCTGGCAACTGTTGAATACCCATCAGTCAGCGAGAAGGAAGATCATCAGCTGGGATAATTAGATGTTCCGTTGGTCGAATCTTGAACAGAAATAAGTTCTCCAATTTCATACACAAAGGCATCAGAACTGAATTATAACGACTTCCAAAAAAAGGTCCACAGTTTGCATTTGGGCGAGATGTAAGATGCAATAGGATGCTGCTTTTATCAATAATATTTGTTCACTGATGACGCAACATTCCATAAAAATGATTCCTGAGGCATAATTTTCATTATTATGCAGCGGAAAATCCCCATTTCTACAGGCGTTGATAACCAGCACAGATGGTCAATGAATGTTTTAGTGAATCATTGGGTAAGATGTAATAGGACCGAATTTTCTGATGGTATCTTGACAGGAGCTGTTTATCTGCATTTTTTTTTGAAAACTATCTGCCATAATTAATAATTAATCTTCATGAAAGAAATAGAATGGTTTCGCAACAGCCATGGTGTTCCAGCACCTCATTATTTGAATTCAGTAAGGAAGCACTTGAACAATACCCCATTTACCCCCCGATGGATTGGGAGAAACGAAGCCACCGCTGATGGCCCAAGTTAGATCCCCAGGTCTCACTGAAATGTATTTTCATATGATACGTGAAAGAAATCGTGTATAGAGAACAACAATTGAAAATATGAAGGAATAGTAAATGTTCTCAGGAATATAACACTGGCAATTCTAGAGCAGCAGAAAATTCATTCGAAGGCGCATAGAGATCAACCACAATGGGCGACATGTTCTTCTATGTTTTGTTTCTATATTTTCTTTTATTGTGAGTATTTCGTATGGATTTCGTTTGTTTCTTTCAATTTTGTTTCAATCAATTGTACATGAATGAAGTTGAGAATCACTCGATTGATTGAACTAATTTTCAATATTCAGTGGATCGAAACGGCTATAAATAGCCTAAAGTGTACATACATAAATTATTTTATGTCCTAATCACATGGTCGAAAATATACGTGATGTTCCATTTGAAAACACGAGAAAATCTCAAAAGTTCCGAATTGAAAGTCAATATTTTAGCCACCCTGAATATCTTCAGGGTATAAAATGATCATGAACATCACACGTATGTCCAACAAATAGTATATTATTATTCCCTCTTAAATTTTATATCCAGACGACGGGTGATTTTTCGGGATGCAGATGACATTATTTCCACCAAAAAAATACTTTTAAGTAGCGTTGAGAGATAGTCAATAATATTGAGGGTCCAATGGAGGTCTCTAAACTGCTTGAAAAAAAAAAATTCGCTAATATACATAGCATTCCGTTAAAACAAAATGCACTCCAACCCTGTAGATCTTTTCGGTTCGGACTCCGTATATTTGGCAATGATTTCTACAGGACTCTTTTGCCTAGTTTACATTCTTTTTTTAATCATTTTCACTCTATCATGGAACCCAAGCAATGGACGACTTTCCTCATGGTTTCCCTGCAAGAAGTTAAATTTCTCCTATTATTCTCTGTTTCAATTCTATTCGGAGATTTTGTGACCTTATTCAGATAGATTTTATTTCTCAAGTATCCCTATAAGAAGAAGTTCAATAGGGTCAAACCTGAGACCTTTGTTGGCCATCTGTTAGCTCCTCCTTCTTCCAATTCAATTGTTTCGAAATATATTGTTCAATAAGTCACGAATACCACGTAAATAATGAGGAGTATCTCGACCCATTGAACCAAAACTAACTCGACAAAATTTCAGAACTTGATGATGCAATCATTTGGCCGATCCCACACCGCTTCCATGTCGCCGACAGTGCCTCAGTCAGCTTGGATACAAATACGAATAGTAATCGTTAGACTTATCCCACGGTTCGAGCGTGCAGCTGCATACTCTCTCATCTTGTTAATGTAAACAAACTCTTTCACAAAGGATGCCGCCGATATCTTATCTCAGTTAATGTAAACAAAGGATGCCGCCGATATCCGGTCGCTTAAATAAACAATTAGAGGAAAGTGCTGACGTAGATAATATTCCTGCAAAGACTTGTCGGTTGAGTCATGGCCGCATCATCACTGCTGACTCCTCCCACTTCCCAAAATGGCCGCCGCCATTCACTGATCACGTGACACTTCCGTCCGACCAATGCCGTTGACGGATATTGGTTGACACCCCCATTTCAATATGCTGCTCGGCTATTGGATAGCGGACGGCGGCTATCACCACGCCCACGACCTATCACAGCTCTCCTCACCCCACTCTCAATCACACACTCCCATACACAACATGGATGCCACCATTCCGACCAATCACAGGCCACTCATCCCCCCACCTTTTTCCCTACCCGCATACAACCACCACCCCCCACCCCTCTCAAGAAACCGCCATTTTGTGGTGGTGCGGGACCATGTGGGAGTAACCGATGAACGGAGAGGTGGGCCAGAAGTGACATAGCCCTTCTACTTTTGTTGTACTCGCATTCGAGTCGGATTCGAGAAAACGTCTTTTTATCGATTCTTAAAATCCTTAAAAAAAAATCGATCAAGTGAATGGGGATGAAATGAAAATTTGAATCGGAAATGCATGTTATTTGTTGGTAAACATCATTTAATTCCTTGACAATGATAATTATCTTCAAATAGTTGCATTGTTAGATCTTATTTTCATTGATTGAGTGAATAAAAAGTTATTTCCCAACTTCAAGTTCCTATATCTCGAAAACGAATCGATAGAATTAATTCATTTTCGTTGTTTGATATCAAGAAGGAAAAAACTTTTCAAATGAGATATCACTTGCCATATGTTGCCATTTAAAAATTTAGGGTGGTGGTCAAAGCCCGAGGGATGGAATGCATTTTGGGTATTTCATCGCGAACGATGTCCTCCTCGAAAATGTAGTTGACGTGTCCAAACGTTTTATATGATTCGGTTCTGCGACCTAAATAGCCGCTGTCTCGTTTCCACTGTCCCACTCTGTATACGTGACCCAGAAGAGCGTGTAAGCTCCATAACTAGTTCTATCGAAGCTATTGACTTGTTTTGTTTCAAACAAATTGCAATAACTCGACTTCTTCAAATACAACACCCTTATATTTTATTGCATCATTGCATGGGATTTTTCAAACTTCTGCCGCAATAGGGTTTGTGGGTCTACCATGTTGACTTTGCGAGATTCATTGCAAAATAACAACATTATGATTTTCCACAAGAAAAGAATCGAGTAGGCTCACTGTCGTGACACTTGACACATCCATAAAACTCTGAAAAGCAATATGTGTCAGTAGAATGAAATTGTACATCACTAATGGAACAATAATCCAAGTAATCTTTACAAAACAGAGAAATGACAATGACAATTGAAGGCTACTTATAGATTCTCAAATGGGTCACTATAATGTTCCACAAAGCTGTTCATCTTCTAGTTAATGGGCCCTGAACTCTAGCAGTTGAACGGAACGCCTCCGTGATCCAGTTTCCCATATCATCTGCAGTTGTTGGACGATTTTCGAAAATCCTTTCCTTAACGTACCCCGAAGGAAAATGTATAGGAATTATGTCTCGGAATAGTACCTCCTCTGCCTATTCAACGATTAGAGAAAGATTGATAAACACATTCTCGCACTATCCTATGGTTATGCACTGTAGCACCATCGTGTTCCAACCACATGGTCCTTCTGGTGTTCAAATCGACTACTTCTAATATTCGGGAAAGATGTTGGGAAGAGTAAATGCATTTCACCATTCAGCACATTGTTGAAGAAGTGGGGTCCAATATTGTGATTTCCTATAATTTCTCCCCAAACATTGAGCGACCATCGCTTTTGGTGATCAACTCAATATATATAAATCGTTTATTTAGTCATATAACTAATATCAAGTAGGTACAATGAGTAACACAAAAAAATATGATAATATAAAAATATGAAATATATAAAAATATGTATATAGGTACTCACAAAGGACATATGTAGCAAAATGAAACAAACATGCATAACATACACAACATAAAAAAAAAATAAAAAAAAAAAAATTATATCACAATATGTTTGTACAGAGGTGCTTCTTCAGCCTAATTTTAAAAATATCAAGACTTCCAGAATTTTTCACATCAATTGGAATTCTGTTGTACATGGTTACACCTTTGACAAAAATAGAATTCTGGCTATATGTTCTGCTAACCAGGAACACGAAGGTTGCCTCTATATCTAGTGTGGTGCTCATGAACTTCCTGATTGAGGATTGAAATATTCTGCAAATACTCTTGGCGTCATACCGGTTTTAATCTTATGAATGAATATGAGGGAGTGATAAAATAGATAAATCTTAACCGGTAACCAATTGAGGGTATCTAGCATTGAATTTATCGACGTATCTCGTGCACAACAAAGAATAATTCGATGCTCGATTTTGTAATTTCTGTAATCGGTTTAGCATATTTGATTCACCATATAAAGCACAGTGGCACAGTAGTTAAAATTGAGGGAGTATAAGAGTATTGTAAATTATTATTTTACTCCATTGGGTAAGATGCTGAGAACATCTCCTCAAGTAGTTGATTTTCATGGCAATTATTTTTATCACATTTTTGCATGATCATTAAAGTACAGTTGACGATCAACTCATACCCCTAAATATTTGAATTTCTCAACCACCTCTATCTGACACCACCAATAGACAATTTCGGTGCTGTCTTCATCACTTCCTTATACATTTTGTCTCTACTGATCAACATCCATTTAGTTTTGTTTGTATTTATTTTCAACAAATTTCCACAGCTAATTGTGTATAGCTTCTAAATTTTCATTAATTGTATTGAAGCATATCGAACGGTTATTTCCAGTACAATAAATAACAGCGTCATCAGCAAATAGGTGTATACAACATCCATTCACTACCTCAACCATATCATTTATATACACTAGAAACAATAAAGGACCCAGAACACTACCTTGAGGTACACCTATATTGATATCGATTATGCTAGATGTAACATGGTTAAGTCGTAACTTTTGTTTCCGATTATCCAAATAGTACGCAATCCATTGTAATGCTGCATCTACAATTCCTGACAGCTTCCAATTTTTTTCAATAATCTGGTTCTGTCAATAGTCTCGAACGCCCTTGCAAATCAAGAAAAACTGTCACTGTCATTAAATTTTTTTTCAAAGTGTTCTTCCAATCATGGAGGACACATTGCAAAGCGGTTTCACAACTATGCTTATTACGGAACCCTGACTGAACACATGATAGCCTTATTGCGTTCCAAGTGATCCACAATTTGATTGTATACCGATTTTCCAGTACTTTGCCTACAACTGATATCATATTTATTGGTCCAGCTCACATGTTTATTGTATTTTATGGACTTTAGGATTGGCATAATTGTAGCAGTTTTAATTTCGTCAGGTACTTCATTAGTTTCAAAAGAATAATTTATAATATTCAATAGTGGCTTAGCGATAGTTGAGAAACATTCCTTCAACAACTTTGTTGATATTTCATCTGTACTATTTTTATTAGTCATTGAAAATATTATTTCCTGAGATTCACAATAGTAATCATTTTGAAGTATCTCAATTTGTGTGAAACATGCCTTACTATGATAGGAGTTTCGATTTGGTACATTAATTGAATTGGTGATCTGGTTAATGCTTTGACATAGTATTCATTAAGAGTATTCGACATTTTAATATCATCATTTTCAACAATAACATCATCAAATTCAATACTTGCATACACGCTGGAAAAATTGTTATTTGGTAAGTATTTTTCAAAGTCCGCCACATTTTAGTAGGATTACCAACATTACCATTTATTTTATTCTCTGAATATTTTTTTTCTTTGTCTTATCACCTTCACAGCAGTATTACGTTTCTGTCGGTATGATTCCAGTTCTCTGCTTCACGATTATTGACATATATCTTATAGCTTTGTCTCTCTCTGCTGTCGCAGTTTTAACTGTAATATTCCACCATTCTTGATAGTGAGGAAATATTTTTATCTGCTTCTTGGGGCAACTATATCCACGGCTTCTAATATTGTGTTAATTAAACACTTATATTTATAATTAATATCATAGGTTCTATAGTCCCATTCTACACTTTCTAGCCTCTCATTGATTGCATGATAATCTAACACCCTACCTCTACTCGATTAGTTTCACTTCATTTTCAGAAACTATTTCATCAAGATTTACTATTATATTTCTATGATTACTAATCCTAGGTAAATCCAATACCTGTATAGCGATGTCACAATTCGACAACACTAAATCAATTAAAGTACCTCCGCTATTTGTTAGGTGCGTATACTCTTTAACTTTATTTTCAAAACCAATATCCTCTATCACCGCCATCAATCTCTGAGTGTAAGTATTTGTACCATACCATTAATATTAAAATCGCCAACGATAATAATCTTGATGTTCCTGTCGGTTAAATTATCATCGCACCATTTTTCAAAAAAATCTAGAAATATTACACTACTACTATTTGGGGACCTATAAACTGAGACTACTAAGAAATTAGTTTTATGATACACAAATTTAACAGATATCAACCAGTAGGACTTCGAAACTCGTTTTAGAAATATTCAATATTTGCAAATCGTTTTTGTATAAATGAGAGCATCACCAGTATGTCTACTACAACTGTCCACTCTATTAACTACATAACGCTCAACTCCAATTTCACTACTGTAAATATCAGGTGTCAAGTGTGTTTCTGACAAACAGACTACTAAAGGTTTTTATCGTCAACAAATGGTTTATTTCATCAAAATGTGCTAGAATACTTTGCGAGTTCATGTATAGAAGAAAACATTCATTATTATCTGTTATGCGTTGTTTTCACGGTTTTTCGTTTATCTCTAAAAAATTACTCTCAATCACATCCTTATCATTCCCTGTCTCATCCCTATTTGCATATTCACTTGTGTGTGTAACAATATGAACCAAGTTGCTATGTTGTCTACCATTAACAATCAAACTAGCTAGTTTTTAGACACTAACATGTTTTTAGTAAGTATATGTCCATTATCGTTAATATCTACTAATATTGCTCTTGTCTTAATACAATTGTCCAACCTGGTAATGTACTTACCAAGTTTGTCATTGAATTTGTTAATGAAAAAATTCAGTTGTAATACTTTGAGAGGAACTGTAGTCAAGATTACATTTGTATTATTGAGACATTGTTTCAAATTGTTATTCAACATTTTGAATGAATGGTAACTCTTACTGAGAAAATCATTAAAACCAGCTTGTATAATCACGAAATCGTTCATTGTGAATGATTGTGTTAACTGTACTATGTCTTCAATAACATATCTCAAACTATCACCTGATTTGATTATACTTTGTACAATATATTTTTGTCCTAGATCCCTACGCAATGAGTTTCCTACCTTCCTACCTCCTTCATCACATAATATCAAAATCTTATTTTTGTTACCTTCCACTGCTTTTTCTTCTTTATCATCTACACAGATATGTTCATGATTTCTTTCATGATATGTCTTTGTATCCGCTACTAACTTTGTCTGGGGATGAATTACATCTGTCTGTCCTTTTAGTTCAGTCAATTCTCTGCTGTATCTTGTATTTTCCTGTTCTAAAATTCTAATTGAGTCCACCATGCTTCTGTTGATTTCCTCCATTCGATTGAGCTCTACTTCTAACATTTAAGTTCGTCATTCCTAATTTTCAAGTCATTTCATAAGACTGCTTTGTCTCTCTGATTCCAATAATTTTTTGTTCAGTGCTTCTTAATACTATTCTGTTCTTCAACATTGAATGGTCTTTTACATGATTGAGCTCTACTTCTTCAAAATATCTTGTTCTTCTGTTCTGACGTTTGATATAGTTATTATTTTCTTCTATTGTTTGTTTCAATTGGTCAATTACCGAATTAAGTCTTACAACTTCTTCATTTGTATCATCTTCATTCTTTTGTAGCAGTAAGTCCCTTTCGTATATTTCCTTTTTCATTACAGCAACTTTTTCTAGTGCCTTGTCGAGTTCTACTTTATGGGAATTACCTTTTTTTTCGCACTTTAACGAACAGTATAACTTGCCACCACCCAGTTCTTTACAGGATTTCTTTTTTTCTATACAGGCACGATGAAACACTTCAAAGCATACTATACAATATAAGTTTTGTGTTTCTTTGTTTTTGCAACATTTAAAGTAAACTTCCATTATTCGATGATGAAATTAGTTTTGGTACGCCACTGGTTCTATTATTAGAGCAAGTTGAAATCTTATCAGGAACAAAGGGTAATAAAAACTTAACACCTATCACTTCTTGCGAGTAATCTATCGGCGAAAACAGTATCTTTCTTCTTACTTCAGTCCTTTTGAAATGATATCTTGCACGTATTCAATATTCATTTAATATGTTGAACTAAAGTCTCACAAAGCATACCGTCGATGTGCACACCGTGGCGATTGCAATATAAAATTGCAATTTCAACTTTACACCACTTTTTTGCGAATTTTAAACGGAGCACTTGAGATACACGTGTGAATGGTTCGATGGAACAACAAGAAATGACTCAAGCAGTGAAGATATTTGATTGCATTATAATGCATATTATGTCTGTTGATAGACCCGTTGTTTTTAAATGTTGTTTCATCAGAAAACGAAATTTTGTTTTTATTAATCCAATCCTCGTCAATCATAACATTCGTAAACTTCATTTGCGAAATCATCACCGACAATTCTTATTGTAGGATCAAATGATAAGGGTGGAACTTTCGTTACAATATTATTCTTCTCAGACTACTGGGAAATCTCCGTTTCCGCTGCTATTTCCCCAGTCTCCAAGTGAGGATTTTCCTGTAGCATCAATGAAAGTTGCTCATTCTCTTTATCAATTTGACCAACAGTTTCTTTCTTGGTAATTATAAGACACACTACCAGTGAGTTCCAATCGATCTCTCAACTTTTGGAATGGAGACACCGGTGAAGTTCTTGCTTCTGGATATTTCTGATGGTGGATTCTGCTTGCTGATATAATATTCACAAATTTTTTCGCGAGTGGAGTTCATCATTACCAATTAGACTCATTCAATTATTGAAAGTACACGGATGTGTGAAATTTTACCACAGGGACCTATTCGACTCCTCTTTTTTTTTCGAAAAAAGCAATACAAAAATGTATTATTTTGCAAATTCAAGAAAGTAGACTTTACGAACCCTATATCGACAAAAAGCTCTTGAAAAATGATACGCCATGATGCCAAGAAATATAAGGCGATGTATTTGAAAAAGTCGAGTTATTGCCGCCTGTAATTCATCTTTTATATATATATATATATATATATATATATATATATATATATATATATATATATATATATATATCAATCAAAAATCAATTATAAGGAATGATTACCCTTTTTCTGAATCTCCCCTCACTATACTCAGAATGATCCGTTTCTAAGGAAGGTGTTCTCTACCATAACCTGAAAGGCATACATTTTGACTGGGCTCCAATATTTGCAGTCTTCACTTATATTAATTGTTGAATTATACCAAACAGTATATTTCTCTAATCGGGTGCATTTCAATGGAGGTTTTTCATTGAAAAATGATTTGATGATGTGTAATTATGTACTTTTCGAAAATCTGATTTTTTCAAAACATTTCGAAATTTCAATGGAGATTCAATCTTTCATGGATTGCCAATATTTCACTCTGTGACCTACATTCAAATTTCCACTATGGACGGTAAAATTTCGATGCAAACATGATATTGTTTCCCTTTTGTTCGGAGTTTAATCCTTTCGGAAACAAAAGTTTCAGGAATATTTCATTCATCAGGCTTATTAAATATCCCATTATATTACTTCAACAAATATTTTCCTGTGGTTCATTCCATTATCCTGAATTAATTACTTTGTTATTGAAAAAATAACACCTCTCCAACTTTGTTTTAGAATTGATATCATGAATTATTTGATACCTGGGGGTTTCATCAATCATGAGGGATCATAGAACTACATAATGGTGTAGGTTGTAATTGTAGTTTCGAGCAACCATATGAGGAGAAAAGTACCTAAAATAAAATAACTAATAAAAATATTTTCAAAGACAAGCTTTCATTTGAACCGTGTACTGAAACGAATAAAATAAGTTTAAGTCATCGCTGACAATGATTTAATCATTTTCCGTTGAATTATTTGGTTTTAAAAATCTTGTCGCGCGAAGTGTAATAAATTTATACCTTGGACAAGTGAGTTACCAACCAATCATTGACCATTGAAATTAATTATGCCTACTTTTATGAACACTTCGCGCGACAAGGTTTTCAAAACCAAATAATTCAACGGAAAATGATTAAATCATTGTCAGCGATGACTCAAACTTATTTTATACGTTTCAGTACATATATATATATATATATATATATATATATATATATATATATATATATATATATATATTATATAAATATTATTTTAATATAATTTTTAATTGCTAAGTCGAGTTATTGTCGCGATCTGTAATTTATCATTTTCAAAATTTCTTTGTAGGCGATGGAACATATATATATATATATAATTGCTCACTCAATGAATTTATTACACCTCGAAAACACAACACAATAATGCACTATGATAATGGAATACTCAATTTTCCGAATTCACTCTCCAAAACTTGCTAAGACTAAATTACAGAATGACGGCGGTATGCTTGACTTATATATATCCTCGTTCTTGGCTTCCGGGACCTTTGAGCAGTTCGTAGAAACGTCTAGATCATTCGATGGGAAAAATGTCGTCATATGTTCTGGAGTGTGCGAGATGCACAACTGGAGTGTGCGAAATGCACAACTTTGGAGTGTGCGAGATGCACATTACTATCCAAAATGGCCTTGTTGTGGAACCAACTCATCTATTCAAGGAAATGAAATACATTTTTGTGAACCATCTTCGGAAGAAAGTTAAATCTCAGATTATCCGACGAAGTATATTGAAAAGATATAATATTTTAATTCAATATTCAATTGAGAATGTTTCCATTTTCAAATTTTATTTTTAGTTTAACTTGTTCTGGTACCTGTCTGTCTTTCAGTGTTCCTGTTTGTCTGTCTGTAATTAAATCTTGCAAGTTAATTTTGACCCTCTTCTAATCGTCCGATTGATTTGAAATTCGGCAGGTGTATATTCAATTCCGGCGACTATGCAGTGTCGCCGGAATCAGGAAAAAAACAAAATGGCGGCTTTCATATGGCGGACAACTTTTTGTCAAAATTTGAAAATAAATTAGATAGAAACTAGTTAGTTAATATTATAAATACCAAAAAATAAAAAATAAATTAAAAAAAAAAAACAAGTTAATGAAAAGAAAACTAAAAAGGTTAGAAAACAAATTAAAAAAAAAAATTAAAGGCAAATTTTTATTGACACAAATGCACTGAAAAGGGACAAATAATTTCTTTCATTGTTTGACCTAGGTTAGTAACAGATTCAGAACCTTGACGGGGATACAAAATTGGTAATCTTGCGCGGCAATATTTGAATCTGTTACTGCAGAATAACCTAGATCAAACAATTAGAGAAATTATGCATTTGTAAGAATAGAAGCTTGTCTTTGATTTTTTTTTAATAATTTTCATTATATTTACTTTCACTTGTTAGTTCGTTAGGGCCAAATCTTGCAAGTGAATTTTGATCGAAATCCAGTAGTCCGATCAATTTGAAATTTGGCAAGACAATTCATCATGAAATTTTGTTTAGAGGAAAAAACAAAATGACGACTCCAAGATGGTGGACAAGATTTGTAACTATGATCTGATTTCATTCAAAATTGGTATGTGGGGGTTTTCGAAGTCGGAGATTTTTTGTCAAAATTTGTAAATTGAAGATGGCGGCTCCAGTGTGGTGGACGAGTTTTGTGATTATGGTCCGATTCGAATCATAATTGGTATTTGGCGGTTTTCGGGACCGGGGATTATTAATTCTTTATCAAAATTCATGAATTTAGAACGGCGGCTCCAAGGTAGCGGACGAGTTTTTTTATTATGGTTCGATTCGAATCAAAATTGGTATGTGGGGATTTTTCGGGTCGGAAATCGTGAATTTTTTGTTAAAATTCGTAAACTTAAGATGGCGGTTTCAATATGGCGGACGAGTTGTGTATTATGGTCCGATTCGAATCAAAATTTGTATGTGGGGGTTTGCAGGTGCGGAGATTATTAATTTTTAGTCATAATCTTCAAATTCGAATTGGCGACTTCAGAATGGCGGACGAGTTTTGTGATTATAGTCAGATTGTATTCAAAATTGGGGTGTGGGAGTTTTTGGGGTCGGATATCATGATTTCCCTCAGCTCTAAACTTACAGGACCTTGTGATAACGATGCTCTATTAGAAATGAACAGATTAAGGCGAAAATAACTAATTAAAAACCTTTTCAAGGACAAGCATCTATTTGAACCCTGTACTGAAACGTATAAAATAAGTTCCAGTCATTGTTGACAATAGTTTAATTATTTTCTGTTGAATTATTTGGTTTCAAAAATCTTGTCGCGTGAAATGTAATAAATTTATACCTTGGACAAGTGAGTTACCAACCAATCATTGACCATTGAAATCAATTATACCTACTTTTATGAACACTTCGCGCGACAAGGTTTTCAAAACCAAATAATTCAACGGAAAATGATTAAATCATTGTCAGCGATGACTCAAACTTATTTTATACGTTTCAGTACACGGCTTCAATGAAAGCTTGTCCTTGAAAATATTTTTTATTAGTTATTTTATTTTATGTACTTTTTTTCTCATATGGTTGCTTGGAACTACAACTACAACCTACAACATTATGTAGTTCTATGATCCCTCATGGTTGATGAAACCCCCAGGTATCAAATAATTCATGATATCAATTCTAAAACAAAGTTGGAGAGGTGTTACATTTTCAATAACAGAGTAATTAATTCAGGACAATGGAATGAACCACAGGAAAATATTTGTTGAAGTAATATAATGGGATATTTAATAAGCCTGATGAATGAAATATTCCTGAAACTTTTGTTTCCGAAAGGTTCAAACTCCGAACAAAAGGGAAACAATATTATGTTTGCATCTAAATTCTACCCTCCATAGTGAAAATTTGAATGTAGGTCACAGCGTGAAATATTGGCAATCCATGAAAGATTGAATCTCCATTGAGATTTTGAAATGTTTTGAAAAAATTAGATTTTCGAAAAGTACATAATAACACATCATCAAATCATTTTTCAATGAAAAACCTTCATTAAAATGCACCTGATTCGAAAAATATACTCTTTTGTATAATTCAACAATCAATATAAGTGAAGACTGCAAGTATTAGAGCCCAGTCAAAATGTATGCCTTTCAGGTTATGGTAGAGAACACCTTCCTCAGAAAGGGATCATCCTGGGTATAGTGAGGGGAGATTTAGAAAAAGGGTAATCATTCCTTATAATTGAGACAAAACATCAACGACTTTCAAAGGAATATAATCATGAAATCAAAGTATGAGACTCGACCAAGGATATAATTACAAATCATAGGAATGATTTCTTCAATGAAAAAATAATTATTATTTTGATTTCATAATTATTTTCTCGATCCAAAAAAATGCATTTCTTTGAATGAAGAAAGTAATTCTCACAGATTGGTATCAATTATTTTTCTCAATTGAGATGATAATATTGTCTTTCAACGATGAAAAAATATTGTAAGGAAAAACACCAAAATACTCTAAGTCCATCCCTATGCTGCTTACAACCCGGCCATTAGGAGTGACGTCATGCTCCAGATATTTCGATAACCGCCATTCGAAGATGCGAGAGTAAACCGGCCGTTAACGATGATGTTATGGAACATTTACGATCGCCACTATTCCGGAAGCTTCGATTGTCCTATGTAAGCGGGTCATATGCGACACATGAGTCAGTCGGAAGTTAGTATTGTGAATATTAATATGCATTGGAATTGTGAACAAGTATTGTTATGTTAGAATATACTATTGAGTTGTGTTCAGAAGTGAAATAATAAGGAAAATAATAGTTTTTCAGGAGTTTCAATGAGCGTACCCCAGATTCGTAACGGTTGTTGTCGAAAGTGAGAATTTTAGTGACTTTCGGAGAACAATCGATGGTGAATACGAGAAACACACCTCACAACGAGATAGAGGCTATGATGGGAATGATCAGGGAGCAGTTTGCCGAGCAAGAGGAACTTCGATAACTGAGGAAAGAACAACGACAGGAAGAAAAGCAAGGGGATGAAAAACGACTGCAGAAAGAAAAAATAAGGGAGGAAAACAAGATGAAGAAGAATGACGGCAGTAAGAAGAAAACGGCGGCAAAAAAATATTTGCAAAATCCTTGAAGGACAAAACAAAGAACGGAAAAAACGGAAAACATTCTTCGAACTAACTTGAGAAAACCAAGGGACAAATTGCAGAACTGAAAGAAAAAGTTTACGCAGTGCGAGGAGGAGCAAAGAAAAAAATGTGGGCCGTGCAAGAAGAACTACAGAGGGAATTTGCATCATTGAAGATCCAGAACCACCGTGACATGGTAGCCACATCGCACAATTCCGTGGAACCACCGTCTCTGATGGACCGTTGCCATGGCCCCTACATCGAAGACAGTTTGAAGCTGCGGCAACAGCTAATGAATGGGACGATGAAAAAAAGGCGACGGCACTTATAGTGGTTCTGAGAAAACCTGCTTTGGTAACGTTACAGACCAGCCCAGAAAATCCAAATCGCAAGTATGAAGATCTCATTGCTGCTATAGAATTGAGATATGGCAACCAATATCAAGAGCAGATATATCGGGCACAGTTGAAAACACGTATGCAGAACGTGTGAGAGTCTGCAGGAATTTGAAGCAGACATGCGATAACTTATCCAGCTCACCAACCCAGATGGCACCAGGGATTTCAGAGAACAGTTGGCGGCGGAGGTATTCAATGATGGATTGAGGGATGGTGAAAACGGGATAACGGGATAATGGGATAGCGGGATAATGGGAAAACGGGATAACGGGAATAACGAGATAACGAAAAAACGGGATAACGCGATGACAGGATGAGGAGATAACGGGAAAACGGAATAAAGGGATAAAGAAAAAAAGGGGTGACAGGAAAATGGGATAACGGGATAACGGGAAAACGAGATAACAGGACAACAGGAAGCGGAAGGAGTCAAAAGCATAATCTAGATGGAACAACATGAAGGAAAACATAGAAAAAAAAATTCTACGCGGTTTTCGGGAAAAACATTTTAGGGAACATAGAAATTTGGACAGGACAACGTCTGTCGGGTCAGCTTGAATATACAGTGCTAGTCAAAAGTCCCCTCCCCCCCTCGTATCTTTTGAACGGGTATACTTATAATAATGAAATTTGGAGGGTGGAAATAAACGGATGTAGGCTTCTCAACTGGTCATAACAGGTGACGCAATAGTCATAAATGACGTCACAAGGCCACTGTGACCAATAATTTTAATGGCAATACTGTCAGGTGCTGTAGCGTAAACCTTAGATTTCAAGTACCCCCATAGAAAAAAATCTAATGGTGTAAGGTCCGGTGACCGAGCTGGCCATTCGATCGAACCTCGTCGTCCAATCCATCTACCACGATATTCTTCATCTAGGTAACGTCTTACTGCACCGTAATAGTGTGCAGGAGCACCATCTTGTTGAAACGTTATTTCCAAGTTGTCGAATTCATCTGGATTATCTTCTAGAATTCCAAGAATTAACGCCTCAATATCATTTTGTAACATCTCCAGATACAATTCACCGGTTAAGTTAGCATTGAGAAAAAGAGGCCCAACTATGTGGTTTCCCAAAATACCTGCCCAAACATTTACTTTTTCTGGAAATTGAGTATGTTTTTCACGAAAGATGTGAGGATTTGTGTCACTCCAATACCTCACATTTTGAGTGTTAACATTTCCATTGAGAAAGAAAGTACTTTCGTCACTAAAACAAATTGTCTGTATGTAGCCTGGTTGTTGGTTCATTTTATTGGACATAGTTCCACAGAATTCTAGTCTTCGGTCGGGGTCACCATTTGAAAGTTGGTGCACCATTTTTAATTTGTATGGATGAAATTTGTTTTTAGCCAACACCCTATGTACTGTCATTTGACTAACTTCACAGATAAACGTAACTTGGGCTGTGGAAGAAGTAGGGTTTACTACCATTTCTCCAATTATGTCAATTTTTTTGTCATCACTAATTGTTGGTCGACCAGATCGTTTGGCATCTTGAACACTACCTGATGCTTCAAACTTCCGAAGAAGCTCCCTCAAATAAACCCTCGATATAGGGCGATCGGGGTACCTCTCATTAAACAGTCGTTCCGCTGCATGGAAATTGTTTCTACATTCACCAATTATTAAGATAGCTGCTACTTTGTCGGCTATAGTACGTACCATTTTGCCTATGTAAACACTTAAACGTCTCGTTAAACAATAGCTTAGGTAAATTTTCAAGGTATAAACACTTTTGACAAGTAGAGAATTCAAAAACGTCAACCTTTTTGACAATTAACCAGAGGCGTACTTTAAAATCTTTATTAATCAAATGCGAAACTATAATTTTCGTATTTCTTCAATTTATCAATCAAAATCAGCCGAAACCCAAACAAAATTGGTATGACTGAATAGGTATTTTCAATACCTTCCAAACGAACTGTCACTTGCCATAGGGTCCCATTCAAAATTATTGGTCACAGTGGCCTTGTGACGTCATTTATGACTATTGCGTCACCTGTTATGACCAGTTGAGAAGCCTACATCCGTTCATTTCCACCCTCCAAATTTCATTATTATAAGTATACCCGTTCAAAAGATACGAGGGGGGGAGGGGACTTTTGACTATATATATATATATATATATATATATTGTTATGTTGGGAAATGTTGTAAAATAATTAAACTTATGATTATCATTATTATTATTAGGTATATTAGTTATTGTCGAAAATGCTATGTTGTTTTGCAATTTTCTTTACCTTCTAACTACTTATAGTATGCTCTAGTCAGTGCATATGTATCAAGAGGGCAGTCCTGAAGTATTCCCATTATAAAAAGTATGTGACCAACGAAATACTAATGGAAATCCACAATTAAATCATGTCAAAATTCAAATTTATAGAAAACATTGAATTTGAAGTAATATCAACTGATATATGAGTTTTGCACATCTTGTATGACAATTCACATCAACAGGAAACCCACCAATGGGATATCGAGAGAGTTTGTGTGAGAAAAGTGATGATATATGAAAGATTTGATAGCATAAATTGTTAAAATGTAATTTTATACCAATTTGTAAATAATATGTGAGATTTAGAATTATCTTTCATTCATAAAATCATTAGTAGTTATTAGAATAACAAATGAGTAGGTAGGAAGTGACACAGAATTCAAAAATATGTGAAAATAAAAATTTTGATGGCATGAGAGAGGATAACAAGTTTGGAGGAGATTGAAGAAAGTTACAAAAAAGAAGCCACCTACGGAAACTTGAGAGAGATATTGATAAACAATTCAAGAAAAAACCAGATTGAACGATTCCCGAATGAGAGAAATTCCTAAAAAGCACAACTGGGAGAAATGAGTTATCAAAAATGTGCACTTACCTGGTGTAGAAGAGAAATCCATGAAAGTACGCACGTAAGTTGTCATTGCAATCCCAAAAGTACGTCCACGGGCTGGAAACATCGCAGGAGAAGGAGCAACAAGGTATTCTAATCACCAAACTCACCACAGTGCAACTTTTCGTATAAATATCCAATAACTTTGAGTGCCTGATCCACTGTTTACATTGTTTTGGCTGAACATCCAATAAAATTACATGCTAAAGGACTCACCATAATTTTAAATAATCTTCCCATTAATAATTATCACTTATATCATATTATTATGTTGCACCATTTCTATTATTGTTTCTTTTTAGTATAAGGAATTTTTTGCAGAGTAGGGCAGTTAGGAGGGTTTTTTATCAGTGTTTTATCTAACCACACTTTTCTCCCCACTGAACAGCATTTCATATCGAATCTTCAGTGCCAAGTCGGCAATACAGATCACAGAACCGACTTCGGAGAAAGACCTGACTCATGTTCATAGGCGTACCTGACTGAGCTGGGATAAGGTAAAAAAAGGTTTGAAAAGAAAATATATCCGGAAATTTCATTTGTTATGATAGGGATTCAGAAATTGAAATCTGTGAAATAAATTCACAAAAATGTATATAAATTGTTACGTAATAATCTTTTGTAAAAACAATTAATATATGATAATAGCTTTTTGTTATGAAATATTTATAGATAATTATTTTCGCCCTGTATGATATATTGTAATGTAATAATAATTGCTAGCTAACGTCACTGTTTCCTCGTCACGTTGCTGCCAATTTTTATTACCCTTTCTTACCACGACTAAACTCAGTTGGTACGCCTTTCGTCTCAGATAGCCGGTCCTGGCGATAGAGCCACTGCCTTGTCTTGATGTTTTACCCAAACTATTTCAGTTCAGAGTTAATAAGTAAGATATGCAGATCATTGTGGGAAATAAACCAGAAAGTATCGAAAAACAATTTTTTCCTTTATTCAGGAAAACTTATATTTACCTGGCCTACGATGGATAACTTATACTATATTCAATTGACAAATTTTCATAGAAAATAATGAAAAAAGAGTGATGGATAGAGTATTCATAACCTCACTTTTTCATTGAGATTTGAAGAATTCTTTTATAGTTCAATACCCAAAATAAATAGAGTTCTTCAGATACGATACGATTTACGTTGGAAAGTGATTCAGTTTGTGATGGTCATTAAAAAAGTTCATACCTGGAGCTGGAACTGTCGATGTTACAATATATGCCAAAAATCTGAAATCTACTGCTCTCAGGGACTCTCCATTACAAAAGGAACCATACAAATCCCAGAAATCAGCTTGGAAACAGTTTTATGTGGAGTACATAAAAGGTTATCTTGTTTTCTCCTACTTATTTGTGTCGAAATTCTCTTGAGGTTGAATTGGTTAGTTTCTATTGACAAAATACCTTGTATTCGTGAAAATTTCGAAAGGAATCTCTCCTCGAATTTTGTACGAATTTCTTTCTTAAAAAAAATTTAATCTCCTCCTGTCTTTGTTTTTTCATCCTCTGGATACCATTTCTGTTTTGTCCATTTTGTTTGAATTTTCAAACTCGCGCACTTTCTTGTCACATTATCACTCTTTTGGGGTTATTTGAAAAAACTTATGAACTAAAATATCTCACCTTTCTTAAAAACTATATACAATATTTGATGATCATTGTCTTTGACATTTCACAGTTCTTATTTTTCCACAATTTCCAATCTTACATCTGACCATACTGTTCCCTGATTGGCTATTGTCATCATTAAGTTTGTTGTTCTCCCATTGGCTATTTTCAGTTAGATACAATTTCATATACTGTATGTTTCAAGCTTATAATTTTGTTGCTCACATTTAATTCAGAATGATTTTGTGAATCTAGACTTTTTTGTTGTATTTTCAAACAATTCTAGGTTGTAATCATTTTGACAATGTATGAAAATGATTGCATCATAGTATTCGTATATTTTTACCTATCAATATTATACAGAAGCTTCATAAAAGAAATAGAATCTCAAAAATATGTAAAACAAAATCTCATGAACTACTAACTATTAAGTAATTATTATTTTTGTGGGTTTTTTTATGAAATTATTTTTTTTTCCTTTTTTGGTCCTCCATAACTAAATATATATATATATATATATATATATATATATATAAATTTATAGTTCGGACCAAATTGGTAGTGTTTTTTTTTAGAAGAGAGTCTCTATATGTAATTGGATTTCTGGATTAAACGTGAAATTTTAAAGATGTATGATGTATTGGTATTATATCATAAATTTCAATAGCCTTCGAATTATGAATATTATGAATATTTTCACAAATTTTGCACCAGTTCAGTGAGAAAACCGTAACAAATGGAACAGAATGGATTTCACTCTCCTATCCAACTCTTTGGAAGCTATTTTATTTTGCTTACTGCTGATGGGCACCATGAATGTGGTAACTATTTCGTTGTTTCATTTTCACAATTATTTGAATTGTTAATTTTTACGAAAAAGTGGTACAAATAAAACCGCAAATGAAGTAATCAAGAAGTGTGCGGTCCGGTGAACGAGCTGTTCCTCGACGTCCATTCCACCTACCCGAGTACCTTTCATCTAAGTGATTTCTCATCTCCTGATAATAGTGTGGTGGAGCTCCATCCTGCTGAAATATTATATCCAAGTAAAATTCAACAATATCATTGATACTGAAAGTAAGTGCGTCTTACATCTTTCGGAGGTATCTGGAACCTTTTAATTCGTTTTTTCTGAGAATATGGGACCTCCAATGTGGTCAACTAAAAAACCAGCCAAAACATTATTCTTTTGGGAGGATGGAGTATGCCCCTCGCTGGATTCAAGGGGATTCTCAATGAATAAAACTATACGGTTTATTCAGCAATATTGCCCGAAGATAAAGAACGAATGAGAGATATAAAAATGCCTTAGGCATTGAAGTTGTATGTTTGGCTCTCACGACATGTCGAGAACTCCCAAGGTTCGGCGAATCATAATCAAACGATTTTATTTCAGAAGCAAAGTTCGGGAACTCAAGCGTTTTTCATCTTGGAGAAATCAATTTATGATAATGGAATAAGTAAAGTTCATTGTTGAATGAAAAGCATATTGAAGCAATGGACAATTGAAATGATTCTTCTGCGAGGTGAAAAATTGTATTCGTTGATCAGTTTGATAATATGGAGAGCATGTTCATAAAATCAGATGTGGAGTCATCTGCGGCTGATAGATGAATTTTGGTCACTATCTTTCATCATACAAGATAACCTCTTGGGAGGTTCTCAACTTGAAAAGAGAAACATTCTGAATTGAATATTGAATAGGAAGATTTTTCACGAATTGAAAAATCCACAAAAATAAGGAAGATATTTTCGAATATCTAACAGAAAACAACTACATCTGATAGATATTGTGAAAAAACCCTAACTCAAGTTAGTTTATAATTTAAAACATAGCAAATGATGGAATGAGTATCAAAATTCTTTCGTTGTATCTCAAGATTGGTCTACATACATCCCATCCCATATTAAAAATTTCCAATCAAACGGCAAGAGGGGCAATGTGCGGGACCCTCAGGTGATTTTGAAACAAGTACGTTTTCGTTTTTGAATTACTGGTACATTCAACCTCATCCGTGGAAATCTTCAATCTCTTCAAAATTAACATCAAAGTTTCCCAATAGAATTGTTATAGAATGATGAAAATTTCAGTTCTCGACCTTATACAGGGTGTTTTTTAATAACATGCCAATATTGAAGAAGGTTATTCTTGGGTCCATTTTGAGAAAAAACTTCATATGAACATATGTCCTGAGAGTCTTAACTTTTGAACTAAAGGGTGCTGAAGTTTTAAGTTTTTTTTTATGATAACGTTGATACTTTTTCTACTGTACAACATAATTTGTTATTCATGCGTTTGTGCGTGATTGGCACCGAAACATTTTGCAGAGAAAAGTGATATGCCACTGCTTTTTCCTGAAGTGAAAAATATTTTAAAAATCTGCATTCCCTTCTAAGCAAATCTGGTCTCCTATTTTTTTTTTCGCATAAAATAAAATTAATTCATTTGCATCTCGCTAGACCACTGACGACCGAAAAACAATTTATGTAATTTCAAACAAAAATGTATTTGAGAGAATAATTTTGAAACGGTTAAACTATAAAATTGAAGAGATTCAATTACATTTTGTCATACAAACACAAATTTACCCTGAACGCACAAAGAAATAATTTGAATCAAATGTCCAAAATGTGAACCTCCTGTTAATATGCACGCCTCTGATCTTTATCTCATGGACTCACGTACTCTTTGGAAAATTCCGGGACTCTTTCTAATGGTTCCGCAAGAAACTATGATGCGATTTCTCAACTGTTCTTCAGTAAGAATTGGTTTGCTGTGAATCAATAATTTAAGATGACATCACAGAAAAAAATCCGAGCTATTGAGGTCCAGGGACCTAGGTGGCCATGCCTGTAGTCCTCCGCAATTTATCCAGTGCTTATTGTAATTTTGGTTCGAATATTCGCGCTAGAGCACTGACGTGCGCTGGCGCCCTGTCGTGCATAAACCACAGTCGATTTCATACTAAAATGGGAACATCTTTCATGAAAGGTGGCAATTCTTCTTCGAGAAACTGTCGGTAAATATGCCTATTGAAAAGAATAGTGTCCAATCAAATATTCACCACTTGCTCCTGGTGACGATATTTCAAGATTGCATGTGGGTTTTCTTCAGCCCAAAAGTAATTATCGAGAAAGTTTTGGATGTCGTTTCTGGTGAAATTGGCTTTATCGGTGAATAAAATTTCAGTATCAAATAATGGAATTTCATACATTTTTGAAAAAACCATTGGCAAAAGCAAACAAAAATATGTGAGATATTCAAATTGTTCCCGATTTTTCCTATACTTAATCGATGATCTTTCTCAATGGAATTCAAAACCGCCACTCAATTTCTGGTGTATGTTCTATGAATGTTTGAAATTGTTCGTGCATACGGAATATTTCTATTCCGTATGCACTATTGGGAAGCGGTCTTCATACAACCGTCTGGCTTCCAGTGCGTTACTATCAGCAAGCCCATTATACCAATCAATGTAGAGTTTTTCGTGATAAAAATACTACAAGGAAACCGACCGAAATCTTTTTTTGTTTTTTGCTTGTAACATGAAGACTAATGGAGCAATCTTGATGCCTTCAGAAAAATACAGCGTTTTTAAAAAACTCATTACTCCGACTTTCTTGAGATGCAGTGTATGCTTTTTACGGCATTGTGTGTGAGAAATTGAGTTGCTGTTAGATCATTAGTTTTGGCATTATTGCAATCTGAATTTTTCAACGCACTTCATTGCAGCAGACCTGGATGCTCCATGAGGGGACCGATTTGAATTTTCCTTAAATATTTAGAGATAAGAAGTATTGTACTTCGAAACGGCGTTTGAATGCTATGAAATAGGTGGGAAATTCTTGCTAACATGACCGAAAACCGGCGAGTACATGAATGCGGCTCAGGAGTGGAGGTAGAGCAGCAGATTCATAACACGTGCAGCGCGCTTGTATTACTATACATACGCTTCCCCGCGTCTGATGTTGTACCCCCACTTCTGAGCCGTTTTAATGCACTCCCGGTTTTCGGTCATGTTTGCAAGAATTTCTCACCTATTTTGCAGGATTTCAACGCAAAATGAGCATAGTCGTTTTGTAGTACTATACTTCTTCTCTCAAAATCTTCTATAAATATTGAGCATCTGCTGCAATAAAGTGCGTTACAAAATTCAGATTGCAATTATGCCAAAACAAATGATCCGTCAGCGCCCCAATTTCTCACATATAAAATAAATATCAATCACTATTGTTTCGTGGAAAGCCTGCACTATAACTCAGAAAGTCGGAAAATATTTTTTTTTTCAAGTAGAATTTTCTCCTTTACTAATAATCCGATCAAGTTGCGCTAAAACTCATTCCCTTTGTATCAAATTATCTACAACTTCTCCATTGAGGGCATCTGATTGCTTCATTAGTTCTCATGTTACAAGCAAAAAACCTGGAAAAGTTAGATTTGTCACATTTAAATGTTCATAACAAATTTAGCAATGACACTTGCGAGTAGGAAATATAACAAGATATAACTACAGACCGTCTTTCGTATGATGCCACAGTTGGTTTTTATGGAGGTATTTTTGTCACATAATCAATGAAGCAGAAAATCTCTATTGATTGGTCTACATAGATGTAATGCATATCTGCATAACTCAGGATTCGTGAAATGAATAATGTTTTTTTAATAATATTTTTGATTTTGATAACTCAAATACGTGATATGAACTAGGTGGATAACTGTTGAAACTGTTTAAGTTTACAAAACCAAAATCTGCTTCTCACCTACTAGATACGTTTTTAATCCTTGATAATACCCAATTCCATAACAACGGGCAAATGAATGCATTTTATTTTTCAATGCGGAAACCGTACGTCAAACAAAAAATCAGATGAACAGATTTGCCCAAAAAGAAACGACAATTTCAAAAATACTTTTTACTCTGAGACAAAGCAGTGACGTATCACTTGTCTCTTAAAAATGATTCAGTTCAAATCCCGCACGAACGCCACTGGCAAAATTGGAAAATTATTTTGTACAGCATAGAAGATGCGTACTACGTTTCACAAAAATATCCAGGGTCATAGCAAGGTTATCATGAGAAATATTTTTTTCTTAAAACTTCAGCACCCTGTAGTTCAAGAGTTGAGACCTTTAGGACATATGTTCAAATGGAGTTTTTTTTCAAAATGGACCCAAGAATAATCTTTTTGAATATTAGCATGTTTTTGAGAAACACCCTGTATAGTGGAGAGGGATTCACGACGAGTGATGTAGATCTGGAATGAATCCATATTCATTGCTCATTCTTTATTGATTTGGAAAAATATAAATTTAATTGGTTCGAAAGGTGTCAACAAGGTTCCTTCTCAATACACAAAGAAATTATAATTGTCGAAGTTCTGAGCTTTTAATTATGTAAAAACTTCATTTATTATTCGGATATTTGAAACTCTTATAGTAATCTCAATTGATTTCTGATTAATAGAGAGTGTGATATCATCCGCATGTTCATCAAAGCAATGAAATAGATGAAATAATAAAAATAACGGAACATTTCAAGGGTGTTCTTGTTAATTCATTTGGGTATGATCCATTGATTTTTACCCAGAAATAATTGGATCATATTTTATAGAAAACTAAAATTATTTTCGAAATAATTAATATCCATGGGCGTGTTCATCAAATGAGCACAAATGAAATAATAATGAGTAAACTTCAATTTGAATAATGGCATTCGAGGTAACAAAGTTTTCTCATTTCTCAGTCGTGATATAACTTTCTGTTTTGTAAGCGTTATTTGTTTTCAGGAGAAGAAAAGAATCTTTTCAAGCTCATTTTTCGTTCATATTAGTTGAGTTAATTATTTCAAGAATTCTTGAGTCGTATTGACGAGTCCCAACTTCACAGAGTCATAAACAAGAGGACAGACTCGCCTGACTGCTTCAACTATGATTGAAGGATCTCATAAAGGTTTTCTCAAAGAACAGCCACTCCTCAAATTCCATGCTTTATGAAATCGAGCAGCACTTCTATTCATGAGATGTTTCTTTACATTCCGTTCAGCTATCTTTCTGACGCGGAGAAGAAAGAGAGACTAGCACAATGATTAATCTTAGGAAGCAAACAATTTGAACCACTTGAACATATAGAATATTGGCGGCATTTAATCTCAGCTTTTTTTTTATTCGGAGGATTATTACTTTGCAAGAATATGAGGATGTCATGAAATGTAATTTTCCATTATTGTGGAATGACATGGTGGATAAAATATCTCTGAAATTGGAATATACTGATACCTTCCCAAAAATTATTCGGAGAATATGTCACAGCTTTTGCCAACGGCTTAGCCTGTGCGGATTTTGAAATACCTCATATATTTTATACAAGAACCACACTTTGCAGTTGAAAAATGATATGTATTTTGGTTTGGATGGAGAATATTTCCCGATGAAATAATTATAATAAAAATATTAATATCTTATTTTATATCTGATTATAGGGGACCTTGGTGAAATGATGCCAACGCCATTTTCAAACCTGAAGATTAAACAAGCATATCGTAATGCGGCAGAATCCCTAGCCAGTCGCATGCAGAGGCAGTCATTTTCGGATGGTTACGTCTGCTCAGGACTTATGATTCTCGACCCAATGGTCTGTCACCTCACGGATGTGGGGCGTGGTCATTGGTTTATGTAACGAGCCCTTCCGAATGGGTCGGATATTCGGAAGTAAGGGCCTGACTGGAATTGTTCCAAATTAAAATAATATTAATAATTATAATAATAATGATAATGATAAAAAATATTTCAAACAGACTATACATTTACAATACAATATTTTATATCAAGGGTTTTCTTTGCTGATCAATAAATCGTGAATATGTGGTCTGGAAATGTTACCAATCCATTTCTTGGCGTGTTTGTTGAATAAAAATGGCAAACTAATCCGTTTTAGTTCCACTGGGTTGAGATTATAGCTATTGATAAGTTTTTATAATTTTTATTTCTTTAGGTCTTATAGTTAGAAAATTTCAATTGGATTTATATATTTTATTGTAGTCATGGTCAATCCTCTTCGACTCTGATTCATTATTTTTATGTTGCTGTATAATCGTTCTGAATAAAAACTACTGACTTATAATAAGAATATTCATTTCCTCACAGATTTCATCTGTTGTGTATAGTTTTGGTTTTCCGTTATATAGTTTTCAGTATGTAGCCTAGTATTATTTTTATGTTTATGATGTGACATTTGTATGCTCCACCCACGCAGCAATTCCATAGGTCAAATGACTTTCAACAAGACAGTTTCACCCAAGTTCACTGCCAGTAGTCTACTGCCAAGCCATTGTACAATAAAATATGGTGATTCTATATAGTAAAATATGCTAATATATAACTGCGTGTCTTAGCAATAGAATATAGTATTGTGAGTACAACAATAATGTCATTATGATGAAAATATTTCACAGTTTGCAATTCAAGTTGTCGACGGTCATATCTTCAAATAGTAAACCATATTTTTTTTTATACTAGTATGTTCTACAGATTTCTCTCAGTGTATATAGTTAGTGAACAAGTGCGACAAACTTCAGGGGGCGTGTGGAAAAATAATGACAGTTTGCTATATAACTTTTGTCCGCAAATTCTTCGTTTTCCGAAATACGGGGTGTTAAAGTTTTTCCCAAAAACTGACTATTTATTTATTGCTCTGAAACCGGTCGAGATACGCAAATGAAATTTGGTGAGTTTCAAGAGGTTGTTGATGCGCATTTTTTGACATGCAATAAAGAATTGTATGTTTATCATTGGCGCGCATACGGGTAATGATTTGAAATCATTTTTGAATTCCTTGTCCCATTTATGACAAAAAATCTCTCCTGCCTATTTTCCATATGGGGCGCCATTTTTATGCGAAAAAATTGAATATCTTAACGCGTATTTTTCATTTCTTCAATACATTATCAAGAACTATCCAATACAATAACGTTAAACCAGAACAATAATAGAAAATAACACTGATGAATAAATAGGCGCAAAGCTATAACAAATGTTAAAAATGACCTCCCTCAGACGTGATACATGATTCAACTCTTCGCCTCAGGTCTTCAACATTTTCGACGGGAGTGGAAAAAACTAATGACTCAAGAAAACCCCAAATGCAGTAATCTAGAGGATTTAAATCCGGAGATCGAGCAGGCCAATGTTCCATACCTCCCCTACCTATCCAACGATTTGGATATACTATATTTAAGTGATTACGTACAATAATGCTGAAATGGACTGGTGCACCATCATGCATGAACCAAAAGTGTTGTCTCAACTGTAGAGGAATTTCTTCAAGAAGAACAGGTAACTCTTCCTGTAGGAAATTAAGGTAAGAGTCGCCTGTAAGTCGTTGTGGAAAGAAATATGGACCGACTGAATGATCACCGAGTACCCCAAGCCAAACATTCACTGAAAACTGATGCTGAAAATGAGCTTCAATGATTTCATTTGGATTTTCCTAAGCCCAGAGATGATTGTTATGACATCTTCGTATACACTGTCGTCCAAAACTGGCTCCGTCAGTAAACAAAATGCCATTCAATTAATTATGAATTTGGGCAATTTGATAAAGAATCCAATGGCAAAAACTGGGCGCGGAAAAAAGTATCTTGGTAGTAGAGCTTGCACACGTTGAATATGAAACGGATACAATTGCTGTTTTTTGAGCATTTTGAATACAGTGAAGCGGCTTACATTCAGTATGTTGGCAATTTTTCGAGTACTTGTTCCAAATGACTCCGCAATTAACTTGAGAACTGCTTTTCCTAGTTGCACAGTTCGTACTTCTCGAGGGCGCCCACAGTCAGCCGTTTGTTTCTTAAGGTAGTTCCGCCACGAGACAGTTGAATCAGGAAATTACTAAAATTTGGAATACGTATTGTATATCATGTGAACAACACCTTTACGAAAATTCAACAAGTTTCACCATCTTGAACCCGAGATATATATAATTGAAGTTGACTCAATTAACACGTAACATATGGACCATGCATAGGCAAACAGAACATTATTAATTCTACCGTTAGAACTAAAATCAAGAAGTTTATGAAAAACAGGAAGGGGCTGAGCAGGGTATCACAGATATTGTGGAAAAAAATCAAAGTGATTGACCATTTAGTTTGACAGATATAATCAAAACTACTCTCGTTATTCGAAATAGTCCACGGGAAAGCGCACATTATTAATTCTACCGTTAGTGCTAAAATTAAGGAGTTTATGAAAAATGAGGGGGAGCTAGAGCAGGATATCACAGATATTGTGGAAAAAAATCAAAGTGATTGACCATCTAGTTTGACAGATATAATCAAAACTACTCTCGTTATTCAAAATAGTCCCCGGGGAAGCGCACAGCCTAAAGGGGGGGTCGTAGAGAAATTCGGATTGTGCCAGGGGACTTTTCAAAGAAGGACGGAGGACCATTCGAGGGTCTGAACGCGAAAAAAAAACTCTTTCTCCAAGTTGACCCCATCGATTTTAATGATACTCAACCTTCCCCCCAAAAAAAAAGTTTAAAAAGAGTACTACAAAAAAGTTCATTGAAGTTTCATCGAAAAACGATAATTTTTTTCCATGACGTATGATTTCTAGTGAGGGGGAAGGGGGGTGCCCGGGTCTGATTTTTTTTTGCTGCGCTTTTCGGGGACATAAATTTTTTGAATCGCCGACTTACTATAACGAAGACATTTTCTAGAGTCGATTGGGGGGGGCAAGTGCCCCCTTTCAAAAAAACAATATTTTTTTCGCGTTTTAAATCAAAAAGTCCTTCAAAATTTTTCGATTCCGTCGAAAATAATTTTCTAATTCAACTGTCTCGTGGCGGAACTACTTTAAATGTACCATTTTTGCGCAAAGGTTGGTGAACACGAGAAAATATTGTGTGATGGGGTACCCTACGTCCTGGATACAACTCAGCATACAATCGTCGGGTTTGCCGACCATTTCCATTACTTCGACCATAGACAAAATGCATGTCTGACAATTCCGCATTTGTATAATTTTCCATTCTTTTCGATAAAAGAAAAATGTATTACTCATCATCATTAATGTATATCAAACTAGAAGCTGAAAAATGAAGAAACGCTAATTTGACATTTCGTTAGAATATTCTTATTTGACAGAATGTTGACAGTAGCCTACTAGCATCGCTACTGGATGATGTATTGGAGTAATGACAAATACGCGTTGAGATCTTATATTTTTTACATAAAAACGGCGCCCCATACGGTAAAAAGGCAGAATGTTTTTTTTTCCACAAATTGAACAAGAAGTTCAAAGCTGATTTTTCATTCATAATATCTCACTAATGTACCATATTTTCCTTAAAAAATATTGAGATCATTACTCGTATGCGCGCCAATGATGAACATAAAATTCTCAGTTGCATGTCAGAAAATGCCCATTAACTATCTCTTGGAACTCACCAAATTTCATTTGCATACCTCGACTGGTTTCAGAGCAATAAATAAATAGTCAGTTTTTAGGAAAAACTTCAACACCCCGTATTTCGAAAAACGAAGCATTTGCGGACAAAAGTTATATAGCAAACTGTCATTATTTTTTCTAACAGAATCACCCCCTGGAGTTCGTAGCACTTATTCACTAACACCCCGAATATGAAACAGGAACACATTTCGACTGTCTAGTTCAGAAAAATATTCCAAACTTCCTGGTGCTGCCGTCTGATCATTTCAGTTGGCCAGAGGGATTGAAAAATACTCTTTGTTACTTGTCGAGCTTTCGGAAAACGTTCATTTCCTTTTTCAAAACATTACCTTCATTTTCATCGTGGACTTTTCAATTCACAGAAGAATCTTTCTATTCAATATTCAATTGAGAATGATTCCCTTTCCAACATCAACTTGAGGTTGAAAAATTTAGAAATAAAAAATAGCATCATCATACAAGTGGAAACATTTCTGGACACAATTTAAAAACATTTCAATATTATTTAAAACTCTATATAAAAATATATATATATATATATATATATATATATATATATATATATATTATGTTATGAAAAACCAGTTAAATATTTTAAAAAGAAAAAACCCACAAAAAGAATAATTACTAGATGGTTAATGGTTTCAAGAGTTTGTTTGTGAATAACTTTCGAAATTCTATGTATATTGTGAGCCTAGGTAGAATATGGATAGATAAAAATGTCAAAATACTATAAAACAATCAATTTCATACATTGTCAAAATTATTATTACTCATAATTGCTCAAAAGACAATAAAAAGTCTAAATTTCCAAAATTTTCAGGAATAAACAGTAATCTACACATTTATAAATTTGAAACATACAGTATATGAAACTGTAGCTAACAAAAAGTAGCCAATGATAGAACAGCAAATGTCTTCATAAAAATAGCCAATCAGGGAATAGATGGTCAGGTGTAAAATTGGAAATTGTGGGAGAGTAGCAATGAGATGGTATCAGAAGCAATTATTTTTGAAATTTGTAAATAATGATAAGAGTGGAAAAATAATTGTATATATAAATTATGCAATATAAAGATAAACAGTGAAAAGTGACAATTTAGTGCACCAATTCAAAAATTCAAATGAGAAAACAAGGAGAAAAAGATGTAGCTAGGCGATAGAAAACAAAGCTTCAAGGAGATCGAAATAAAATTCCAAGCGGATAGCACGCAAAAATTTTACGGAAAAAAAATTGGAATATCCCATCATCTGGTAAACAAAACCAATATTACCTTAATGATAACATATCCACGGATCCAAATGCTGATTTCCGCATCTAAATAGTTCCTGATTCATGGTATTGCAGTCCTGACAAGATTGGAGAAAGGAGACATCCTGATTCATGGTATAAGTAGAACACTAACAGTTCCAACCAGGTATAAAACTTTAATAATGCTTTTCCGGTCCTGAACTATCTCACCAATAACGAATTTCGCATTCGAAGAACTTTATGTCACTCTATATTGAACAATAACAGAGAACGTCACTCTCATGGAGAAAGTGAGGTTCTGTTTATCTATCCATGATCTGATTTATTATTTTTATCCGTGAATATTTGTTTGATTCACCCTAGTATAAGTTATTTCTCGTAGGCCAGGTATTATTAAGTCTTCCTGAATAAAGGAGATAATTGCTTTTTGATATTTTGTTGTTTGTTCTTTCACAATGATCAACAAACATACCTACGACCATTGAATAACTTGAGTTTGACATATCAAGTAGTGGCTGAATTGCTTTGAACTGGCTATCTGAGATGAGGGCGTACCAACTTGCTAGCTGTGGTGAGAAAAGGAATAACAATTGTCAGCTACGTGACGAGAGAACAGTGACGTTCGTTGGCAATTATTATTACCACATACAAATTATTATACAGGGCAAAAATATCTATCTATATCATATCAATTTGGTTCACAAAGAATAACCAAAAATTATTAGCTATCTTAGTATATAAAAACAATATATATTTTTCAATATATCAAAACATAACAATTTGGCACCCAAAAACGTGGGGCAAAAATATTACAATATTATATTTACAAAATCCATCATTACAATACAAGTGTCGCCCAACGCGGTGCAGAAATATATTAATTATAATAATAATAATGATAACAAAATTCTTTATTTTCAAAATTATCATTACATAGCAAGTGGCGCACAAAACGTGGGGCGAGAAAAGACAAGTAGGTGAAATATATTATTTCTTAATATTCATCGCAAAGGTAGTGGCCAAGTAAGGGCAATATCATTTCATAATATTTATTGAGAAAAAGGCGAGAAAAGGCAAAAAAGGCAAGTAAGGGCAATATATTATTCCAAAGCAGAGTAAGGGCAAGTAAAGGGAAAAGATTATTTCTTAATAACACTGGGTGAACTTTAGCAATTGGTATTTCAACGTGTAAGGTTAGATATTGGTGAATAAAAAATTGATTTGAGAGATGGTAAGAAAGTTGGTTTGGAAGAAAGTGCAGAAGGTAGAGAGAGGGGTGATCGGGAACAAGGAGAGAGTAGTTAAGTGAGAGAGATAGAAATAAAAGGTGAGAGTACACAAATGAATTGGACAGAGAGTCAGTTTCAGAAAATGATGGAATACATGAAAGTATGGATAAAAAAATAAAGAAAGGAGAAAAAATAATAATGAAAATATGGCAAGTATGAATGAAAAAATGGATAAAAATTCAGCAAGTATGAGAAAGGATATGAATGGAAATATGGCAAGTTTGAAAAATGATATGAATGAAATGAAAAAAAATTCAGCAAGTTTGAAAATGAAATAAAAGGAAGCATGGAAGAGGATTCAAAAGAAAATTCAGCAAGTATGAGAAATGAAATAAAAGAAAGTATGAAAGAGGATTTGAAAGAAAATTCAGCAAGAATGAAAGAGAAAATAGAAAGAATGAATGATGGAATGCGAGAAAGTATGGGAAGAATGGAGGAAAGAATGGAAAAAAAAAGGAAATATAAAGAATGAAATGAAAGAAAATTTGAAAAATGAAATAAAAGAGTTGAAAGAAAACACAGCAAGTATGGAAGAAAGATTAAGAGAAAATGTGAACGAAAATATGAAAGATATAAAAGAAAATATGGAAAGGATGGAAAATAAAATACAAACTAAATCTGTACAAAATAAAGAAGAATTTTCAGAAATGCACAAACAGTTAGGAACTAAAATAGGACAAAACAATGAGGAATTTCATGTGGCAATAACACAAGGAGTATCCAATATCAATAATCATGTAGAAAGGCAGGATGAGAAAATAATAGATATGAAATTAGATATTAATAGTAAAAAAAAAAAGAGAAGAAATAACTAAAAATATAGAAAAGATAAAATTATTGGAATTAACAAGAATTGAAACAAATAGTGACAAAATAAAACAGGGGGTACTTATACAAAAAACAGATATTAGAAACAATTTATTAGAAAAAGATGACAAACAAATACAAAATATAAAAATAAATTTCGATCTCCAAAATAATGAACTTATGAATAATAAGAACATGATTAATTAAAATTTTGAATTGCAAAAAGGGAATGAAATTGATAAAATAATAATAATGAAAATGGATGACATGAGCGTGGCATACAAAAATTTTGAGTTGGAAAAAGGAAACGCAAATAAAAAAATAATAAAAGGGAAATTTAAAAAAAAAGCAATACAAATAATAAAATTATAATAATAATGGATAGTAAAATGTCCACTATAAAAGTAGGAAAGAATTTGAATAAATTTTACTTACAAATACAAGAAAATGGTAAAATTATGAAAAATAAAATAGTTGAAAATATTAACATAAAATTTCAATTGAAAATTTGTAAAATGAAAAATAAGCTTGCAGTTACAAAACGAGCAAGATTCCATAGAAGGAGAGACAAAGAATAAAAATGAAAATTTAGGAATTAACAAATTGTAGGCTAACAAATTTGATAGGCAAGTTAAGGAATATAAAATGGAAAAAAGTTAAAAAAATAATTTGATAGATAGGTAGGATTTCAGAAACATTTGAATAAAATAAAATGAGATGAAAAACAAATGTAAAGAAAAAAATATCAAAGAGAGAAAATATTGAAGCAAACAAAAACAACACATGAGTGAATTTAGAAAGAAAAGAAAGATATTGAATAAAATAAAATACTGAAAAACAAAAAGTTGAATAAAATTATTGGTACAGGTTAGTTAGATGAAGTAGAGTGAAAAACAATATAGATTGTAAAGAAGGAAAAATATAGAAATGGATAATAAATAATGTGAATTTTGAAGAGAAATGAAAAGAAATGAGATTAAAAATATTTTGTGTTTAAATAATGTATGTGAGAAATGAAAGTGGGTATGATAATAATAATAATACTAAAGAAGTATATTATAAGAAATATGATGATGAGATGATAAAAGTATATTGATAAATAATATGAAGGTATATTAATAAATAATATGAAGGTTTAAGAATTTAAATGAATATAATATTAAATTATGTATAATAATGAAAAAGCGAAAGGGTATGTACACAAAATAAAAGTAAATGAAATGAGAGATTCAGATAGATAAAATATCCAATTCAATATGAATATAAAGAACAACTGAAAGAAAAGATAGGAAAAAATTATAAAACAGTATAATTGAAAAAAGTACCAGTAATTGTAAAATTGATAATTGAAAATAATATCAGTATAAAAAATAAAATGAAAGTGAGATAATCATAAAATATAAAATGTCATATATTGAGATATCTAGAAAAGTTTTCTCTCTTGATCCGAAAAGAAGTCCATGGTCAAGTTTTTCTGGAACAACAATAAAGTAGTACTAGTAGTTGTAAATAATTGTTGTCGTTGTAGAACTTATTTTTCTGGAAGTCCAGCAAGTAGTTTTCTGAAAATAGAAAATTAGTATTAGTTAATGTAGAGTTAATGAATATAATTAAAGAAATTGATATTCAAGATTTTCTAACTAGTATAAAATATTGAATATAAATTTAAGAATGTTGTTATGTTATGAAAAACCAGTTA
This sequence comes from Gonioctena quinquepunctata, assembly GCA_018342105.1. Taxonomy (NCBI): domain Eukaryota; kingdom Metazoa; phylum Arthropoda; class Insecta; order Coleoptera; family Chrysomelidae; genus Gonioctena; species Gonioctena quinquepunctata. The sequence continues at coordinate 102,662 of JAFIRS010003198.1, read as the reverse complement.
AATATTTTAAAAAGAAAAAACCCACAAAAAGAATAATTACTAGATGGTTAATGGTTTCAAGAGTTTGTTTGTGAATAACTTTTGAAATTCTATGTATATTGTGAGCCTAGGTAGAATATGGATAATGTCAAAATACTATAAAACAATCAATTTCATACATTGTCAAAATTATTATAACTCATAATTGCTCAAAAGACAATAAAAAGTCTAAATTTATAAATTTGAAACATACAGTATATGAAACTGTAGCTAACAAAAAGTAGCCAATGATAGAACAGCAAATGTCTTCATAAAAATAGCCAATCAGGGAATAGATGGTCAGGTGTAAAATTGGAAATTGTGGGAGAGTAGCAATGAGATGGTATCAGAAGCAATTATTTTTGAAATTTGTAAATAATGATAAGAGTGGAAAAATAATTGTATATATAAATTATGCAATATGAAGATAAACAGTGAAAAGTGACAATTTAGTGCACCAATTCAAGAATTCAAATGAGAAAACAAGGAGAAAAAGATGTAGCTAGGCGATAGAAAACAAAGTTTCAAGGAGATCGAAATGAAATTCCAAGCGGATAGCACGCAAAAAATTTACAAAAAGAAAATTGGAATAATCCCATCATTTGGTAAACAAAACCAATATTACCTTAATGATAACATATCCACGGATCCAAATGCTGATTTCCGCATCTAAATAGTTCCTGATTAATGGTATTGCAGTCCTGACAACGATTGGAGAAAGGAGACATCCTGATTCATGGTATAAGTAGAACACTAACAGTTCCAACCAGGTATAAAACTTTAATAATGCTTTTCCGGTCCTGAACTATTTCACCAATAACGAATTTCGCATTCGAAGAACTTTATGTCACTCTATATTGAACAATAACAGAGAACGTCACTCTCATGGAGAAAGTGAGGTTCTGTTTATCTATCCATGATCTGATTTATTATTTTTATCCGTGAATATTTGTTTGATTCACCCTAGTATAAGTTATTTCTCGTAGGCCAGGTATTATTAAGTCTTCCTGAATAAAGGAGATAATTGCTTTTTGATATTTTGTTGTTTGTTCTTTCACAATGATCAACAAACATACCTACGACCATTGAATAACTTGAGTTCGACATATCAAGTAGTGGCTAAATTGCTTTGAACTGGATATCTGAGATGAGGGCGTACCAACTGTGCTAGCTGTGGTGAGAAAAGGAATAACAATTGTCAGCTACGTGACGAGAGAACAGTGACGTTCGTTGGCAATTATTATTACCACATACAAATTATTATACAGGGCAAAAATATCTATCTATATCATATCAATTTGGTTCACAAAGAATAACCAAAAATTATTAGCTATCTTAGTATATAAAAACAATATATATTTTTCAATATATCAAAACATAACAATTTGGCACCCAAAAACGTGGGGCAAAAATATTACAATATTATATTTACAAAATTCATCATTACATTACAAGTGTCGCCCAACGCGGTGCAGAAATATATTAATTATAATAATAATAATAATAACAAAATTCTTTATTTTCAAAATCATCATTACATAGCAAGTGGCGCACAAAACGTAGGGCGAGAAAAGGCAAGTAGGTGAAATATATTATTTCTTAATATTTATCGCAACGTAGTGGCCAAGTAAGGGCAATATCATTTCATAATATTTATTGAGGAAAAGGCGAAAAAAGGCAAAAAAGGCGAGTAAGGGCAATATATTATTTCAAGGCAGAGTAAGGGCAAGTAAAGGAAAAAGATTATTTCTCAATAACACTGGGTGAACTTTAGCAATTGGTATTTCAACGTGTAAGGTTAGATATTGGTGAATGAAAAATGGATTTGAGAGATGGTAAGAAAGTTGGTTTGGAAGAAAGTGCAGAAGGTAGAGAGAGGGGTGATCAGGAACAAGGAGAGAGTAGTTAAGTGAGAGAGATAGAAATAAAAAGTGAGAGTACAAAAATGAATTGGACAGAGAGTCAGTTTCAGAAAATGATGGAATACATGAAAGGGAAAAAATGAAAGAAAGGCAGAAAAATTAAAAAAAAAAGGAAGTTAAAAAGATATGAATGAAAGAAAGAAAATTAGCAAGTTGTAAAAATGAAATAAAAGAAAGTATGGAAGAGGATTTAAAAGAAAATTCAGCAAGTATGAAAAATGAAATAAAAGAAAGTATGGAAGAGGATTTGAAAAAAAATTCAGCAAGAATGGAAGAGAAAAATAGAAAGAATGAATGATGGAAGCGAGAAAGTATGGGAAGAATGGAGAAAAGAAAAAAAAAGGAAAATAAAGAATGAAATGAAAGAAAATTTGAAAAATGAAATGAAAGAGTTGAAATAAAACACAGCAAGTATGGAAGAAAGATTAAGAGAAAATGTGAAAGAAAATATAAAAGATATAAAAGAAAATATGGAAAGGATGGAAAATAAAATACAAACTGAATCTCTACAAAATAAAGAAGGATTTTCAGAAATGCACAAACAGTTAGGAACTAAAATAGGACAAAACAATGAGAAATTTTATAAAAACAAGAAGTATCCAATATCAATAATCATGTAGAAAGGCAGGATGAGAAAATAAAAGATATGAAATTAGATATTAATAGTAAACAAGAAAGAGTAAAAAATGGAATAAATACTCTTGATAAAAAAATAGTAAATGTAGAGAATGAAATAACTAAAAATGTAGAAAAGATAAAATTATTGAAATTAACAAGAATTGAAAAAAATAGTGAGCAAAATAAAATTCAGGGAGTACTTATACAAAAAACAGATATTAGTAACAATTTATTAGAAAAAGATGACAAACAAATACAAAATATAAAAATAAATTCCGATCTCCAAAATAATGAACTTATGAATAATGAGAACATGATTAATGAAAATTTTGAATTGCAAAAAGGGAATGAAATTGATAAAATAATAATAATGAAAATGAATGACATGAACGTGGCATACAAAAATTTTGAGTTGGAAAAAGGAAACACAAATAAAAAAATATTAGTAATGCAAATCAATGACATCTGCAGGGCGAATAAAACTTTCGAAATAAACAAAGCAATACAAATAATAAAATTATAATAATAATGGATAGTAAAATGTCCACTATAAAAGTAGGAAAGAATTTGAATAAATTTTACTTACAAATACAAGAAAATGGTAAAATTATTAAAAATAAAATAGTTGAAAATATTAACATAAAATTTCAATTGAAAATTTGTAAAATGAAAAATAAGCTTGCAGTTACAAAACGAGCAAGATTCCATAGAAGGAGAGACAAATAATAAAAATGAAAATTTAGGAATTAACAAATTGTAGGCTAACAAATTTGATAGGCAAGTTAGGGAATATAAAATGAAAAAAAGTTAAAAAAATAATTTGATAGATAGCTAGGATTTCAGAAACATTTGAATAAAATGAAATGAGATGAAAAACAAATGTAAAGAAAAAAAATATCGAAGAGAGAAGATATTGAAGAAACAAAAACAACACATGAGTGAATATTTCATGAAAGAAAAGAAAGATATTGAATAACAATCAAAATACTGAAAAACAGAAAAGAGTTGATAAAAAATTATTGGTACAGGTTAGTTAGATGAAGTAAAGTGAAAAACAATATAGATTATAAAGAAGGAAAAATATAGAAATGGATAATAAATAATGTGAATTTTGAGAAAAATGAAAAGAAATGAAGATTGAAAATATTTTGTGTATAAAATGAATGTATGTGAGGAAATGAAAGTGGGTATGATAATAATAATAATACTAAAGAAGTATATTATAAGAAATATGATGATGATGATGATGATGATGATAAAGGTATATTGATAAATAATATGAAGGTATATTAATAAATAATATGAAGGTATATTAATGAATTATAATGAATATAATATGTTTATTATGTATGAATAATGAAAAAGCGAAAGAGTTGTACACAAAATAAAAGTAAATAAAATGAGAGATTCAGATGAATAAAATATCCAATTCAATATGAATAAAAGAACAACTGAAAGGAAAGATAGGAAAAATGATAAAACAGTATAATTGAAAAGAGTACCAGTAATTGTAAAATTGATAATTGAAAATAATATCGGTATAAAATATAAAATGAAAGTAAGATAATCATAAAATATAAAATGTCATATATTAAGATATCTAGGAAAGTTTTCTCTCTTGATCCGAAAAGAAGTCCATAGTCAAGTTTTTCTGGAACAACAATAATGTAGTACTAGTAGTTGTAAATAATTGTTGTCGTTGTAGAACTTATTTTTCTGGAAGTCCAGCAAGTAGTTTTCTGAAAATAGAAAATTAGTATCAGTTAATGTGGAGTTAATAAATATAAATAAAGAAATGGATATTCAAGATTTTCTAACTAGTATAAAATATTGAATATAAATTTAAGAATGTTGTTATGTTATGGAAAACCAGTTGAATATTTTAAAAAGAAAAAACCCACAAAAAGAATAATTACTAGATGGTTAATGGTTCCAAGAGTTTGTTTGTGAATAACTCTTGAAATTCTATGTATATTGTGAGCCTAGGTAGAATGTGGATAGATGAAAATGTCAAAATACTATAAAACAATCAATTTCATACATTGTCAAAATTATTATAACTCCTAATTGCTCAAAAGACAATAAAAATTTTAAGGAATAAACAGTAATCAACACATTTATAAATTTGAAACATACAGTATATGAAACTGTAGCTAACAAAAAGTAGCCAATGATAGAACAGCAAATGTCTTTATAAAAATAGCCAATCAGGGAATAGATGGTCAGGTGTAAAATTGGAAATCGTGGGAGAGTAGCAATGAGATGGTATCAGAAGCAATTATTTTTGAAATTTGTAAATAATGATAAGAGTGGAAAAATAATTGTATATATAAATTATGCATTATAAAGATAAACAGAGAAAAGTGACAATTTAGTGCACCAATTCAAAAATTCAAATGAGAAAACAAGGAGAAAAAGATATAGCTAGGCGATAGAAAACAAAGCTTCAAGGAGATCGAAATAAAATTCCAAGCGGATAGCACGCAAAAATTTTACAAAAAGAAAATTGGAATAATCCCATCATTTGGTAAACAAAACCAATATTACCTTAATGATAACATATCCACGGATCCAAATGCTGATATCCGCATCTAAATAGTTCCTGATTCATGGTATTGCAGTCCTGACAGCGAGTGGAGAGAGGAGACATCCTGATTCATGGTATAAGTAGAACACTAACAGTTCCAACCAGGTATAAAACTTTAATAGTGCTTTTCCGGTCCTGAACTATTTCACCAATAACGAATTTCACATTCGAAGAACTTTATGTCACTCTATATTGAACAATAACAGAAAACGTCACTCTCACGGAGAAAGTGAGGTTCTGTTCATCTATCCATGATCTGATTTATTATTTTTAACCGTGAATATTTGTTTGATTCACTCTAGTATAAGTTATTTCTCGTAGGCCAGGTATTATTAAGTCTTCCTGAATAAAGGAGATAATTGCTTTTTGATATTTTGTTGTTTGTTCTTTCACAATGATCAACAAACATACCTACGACCATTGAATAACTTGAGTTTGACATATCAAGTAGTGGCTAAATTGCTTTGAACTGGCTATCTGAGATGAGGGCGTACCAACTGTGCTAGCTGTGGTGAGAAAAGGAATAACAATTGTCAGCTACGTGACGAGGGAACAGTGACGTTCGTTGGCAATTATTATTACCACATACAAATTATTATACAGGGCAAAAATATCCATCTATATCATATCAATTTGGTTCACAAAGAATAACCAAAAATTATTAGTTATCTTAGTATATAAAAACAATATATATTTTTCAATATATCAAAACATAAATATTTGGCACCCAAAAACGTGGGGCAAAAATATTACAATATTATTTTTACAAAATTCATCCTTACATAGCAATATAAATATATATATATATATATATATATATATATAAATATATATATATACATATATATTTATATATATTCCTTTTTTATCTTAGACTTGAGTCAAGTTTGGAAGTGTTGTTTCAGTAAATATTTCCTTAACCTTTCCAATACTGACTGACTTCACACCCCGTAAAGTACTGGGGTAATTTTGTACCCCAGCTAACTTAATTATCAGCGTCTCATTAAACACAATTAATCAAATTTGTACACAAAATATTTATTTCAACAAATTTTGCAACAAAAAACAGTTAAAAAAATATAAAGTAACATTTTTGAAAGTAAAAAAAAAAGTTTTTTTTTTAATTTTTGCACAGTTCACAAAATACTTTTTTCTTCACTATGCTCTAAACAAACAAAATTTTCACAAAATTCGCACTTATTTCCAGTTTTTCTGTCTTTCTAGCGAGGACAAAAATGACAGCGGCCAGATGATCTCTCCGCCAAAGGTGGTACATGTGGGCCGCCTAACTCGGAAACCACAGTGACCATGTGTGTGGTCACGGATGGGTTGATGGAGCCTATCCTTATTACCAAATCTTCTACGTATCTGATTTTTGACAAGCTCTTTTCCAACACATAGGGAAAAATTTGCGACTGGCATCTAGATATGCCTTGTTCCAATCGAAATACTTTAGTTTCCATAAAATAAAGGAATTTAGAGCTGCGGTATCAAGGAGGTGACCAGAGATAACCATTGACCATCTGTTTGTCATTCTTCGGGTAGTGTTTATTAGTCATATTGTAGTGAAGAACTATTTCAGGTCCTCATCACTGATTTCGTCTGTATTGTGTTCAGTCGACAGTAAAATAACTGCCTTGTTTTTGTCAGCTGAATAGGAAACTAATGTGTGGTCTTTGGCAAAAGGAAATATACTTGAAGGACATGGACGAAAGAAATTCCTTTGGAATAAAAAATTAATTTTTGCGTACTGTACCACGAAGTGTCAAGTGTTTAGCTGAGAGTTCGTCGCCCAGAGATTTAGATGTGGAAAAATTATCCATGGTAATTCTATATCCATCAGACAAATGTTCCATCATGTCAAGAACTACCCTTTATCGCTGATTATTTTCGACAGTATTATTTTGCTTACCTGAATACACTTGAAGGTTATGGGTATTGGCATTTGCAGCGTCACAGAGAGCCCAAAGTTTCATCCCGTACTTGTCTGGTTTGCTTTTCATGTGAACTCTGTAGGGTGCACGATCTCTAAAACCAGGAAGTTGTTCGTCGATGGTCATATGAGATCCGGGATACATCATACGTTTGAAATTTCCAACAATCATATCGAATATGCATCTTATTGGCACTAATTTATCTACCGCTCTTCGTTCGGCTCTTGTTGCCATGTTATCAAAATGGATACATTTTGTAAGAGCAAAAAATCTGTCCCTTGACATGGTCGCAGGATAAGTAGGTCGGCTATAGCACTTATCTGATATCCACAACATTTCTACTGGCTCTTTTCTAGCTTTAAGAGCTCCCTGGGATAACAGCAGTCCTATATAGGCCTTCATTCCAAAGGAATCTGTAGGTGTCCATACTTTTTTATTTTCTGGATGTTTCTCAATCCACTTTTCATATACCAAAATAGCTTTTTCATTTGTTTTCTCAACGATAATCTCCAGAATAGTATTGGTTAGAAAGAGGGAAAACACCTCTACCATAGTTTCAAAACTTCTACTGTACAAGACCTTGTCTCATAATGTTTTTACTAGTCGACTTTGTAGAATGTAAAGGTCGTTTATACCAAGTCGTACCGTCTTTGCTAGTATACGCAGGCAACAAACTAAGATCGGCGACATCATAATAATCGTCTTGAGGTTCAACTGCCGCTACATCGATCACATCTGGCTCAAAATCTATTTCCTCCAGCAAATCCTCTTCGTCAGATGAATTCTCGAATAAGGACAAGCCACCATCTAGATCCAGATATCGTTCGTGATATTGTTGTAATTCTTCATCTGCCAATTTGCTGGGGTTCTTTGGTCTCTTACTACTAAAAAATAGCAAAAAAAGCAAATAAGACAAACAACTTACCCGTTCAAGTTTAATTACGATTCCAAACACCAATCCTTCTAAATAGTTTGCCAAAACACCTCACACAAAGTCAATGTTTCACCAACAAAAAACGTAATAAGGATAAAAATGCTTGTTTACGACTAATCGCGAAACACCAATATCCAGAATTTGCAGAAAAATACCTGTTCAAAACTATGAAAAAATAGTTTTTGCACACCAACAACATTTACGAACTGGGTTATTTTTGTTCCCCAGTCACTGAAACCTTAAAAAAAAAAAATATTTCCTAAGAACTAATTCTGTTTCGAGAATTCAATCAAGAATATTGTCTACATAGCATTTCTAAAAGGATATTCATATGCGCTTAACGGAAACAAAGTTATCCAACTTTTGAATTGAAAAAAACAAATTGGGGTACAAAATCACTCAAATAGTATAAGGAAGGTTAGAAAGATACACATCGATTTTTCAAACGCATCTCGCGAGCCGATTTGATTTCGGAGTTATAAAGGAGTGGGGAAAATAATTTCCGAAAATCATGAAAAAATTTTGACCCCAAAACGTTATTTCCCTTTTTATATGGCGACAAGACACGCTACCGAGGCCACAAAAGTTGAAATGCCAGTCTCCATTGGAGTCTCATGTACTTCAAGAATCATTTCAATAAAAAAAGATTGATTCAGAGTAACAACATGATAAGGATCTTTCAATTTTGATCTGCAATAGAAGCTCAATTGGTGTAACTGTGAAATGAGATTCCTTGAATTCGGGATAACATATTAGATTTCAAACAAAAATACACTTCTTTCTGTGGTATCGCATGTTGAATCCCTATTTTCAAAGGAATTCCATTTTCTCTTTGGAGACTACCGAGAAATGATCGAGTCCGCGCTTCATTGATTTCATTCTATCAAGAATTCGACTCAGACCTATCGCCGGTGGAAATTATCAAGTATTCCTTTACAATTCTGATTCGTTGGGGAACTACTGCAGCACATATTGGACTACTCTCATCAATAATTTATGTGGACTGCTTTTAAGAGGCGAGGCGCTCGAGCTTGATTTGATTTGTGGAGGCCCGATCCACACTCTCGGTACGCTTGCAGTCCGGTCACACACAATGTATTTGAGATAGATTAGGCATGTCGAATCGCACAAAATATATACGCAAATATTCCACCAAAGTGTACGGAATTATTTCAATGAAAAATTAGTTTCGGGCGGGGGCTCAATATTTTATAGTGTCGAATTCACACAAAATCGACTAATACATTTGTTCTCACGAAACTAAATTTTCATTATGATATTTCAAGATATGTACATCGACAAACTATTATTGAAAAAAATATGTAAAAGTGAACAGATGATTCAGAAATTTTTCTCATAATGTTCTTTTATTCTCCTATTCTAGAAAAAAGTTCAAAAGTCAGCATTCTCCAAAATATTCTACTGTTTATCTGAGAAAATTAAGTTTATAGATGAATCAATGATTTTAGGTCCATGATACTTGTATTTGATTCCAAACGACATCTCCGCAAGTATGGAAAAAACAAGAGATTTGATTATTTTGGAACATACATAACCGAAATCATTCATCAATTTCACTGAATCTCCATCGAAGTATTCACAGTGCCTAACCTCGCGTTTGCTACTATTCAGGTTTTGTTGTGTTCCGCATAAAATTTCATCAATCGAAAAATTTTACCGCAATCGCACACTTATATTATATTAGAATCACTGCGGAAAGTATATGCGACAAACGTTTCTGCAATAATGATTCACGAAATGACAAAGGTTTCAACTTGTCAATGAAATCGCTCAGATCAAACGTGAATAATCGACCATAACTGAGGTTTCATTATTATTCGAGTATCTCCAGTCCTTCCTGATAGACTAATGTGAACAGATATGATAGATCTCCCTTGTTTCACAAAAATTATCGAAAATATATTGGTGTTATCTACTAGTTCATAATATTTCAGATTCAATGGCTGAAATTCTTAATGAAATTTCCAAATTGATAATTGATACAGTGTGAAATGATATAGTTTTTGGCAAATGGAGAAATACTATTTTTATTTCCCCTACATGTATATTTCATTCCGTCAAACTGTGATTCGAAATCAGTAAATAGCTTCATCACCATAATAGATATATTTAAAAGACTTACTTCTGGGTTTTATTAATTGGAGGGATATATTTGTATCGGAGTGTTTTTTTTTTGGTGAGATATGGAAGTTGACTAGTTGTTAATATTATTCGAAGTATATTCAATGAACTATATCATCCAGAATACGGATTTTGATACAGAGTATTTCTTGGTTCCTCAAATATATACATTTTGCAGATTGTTAAATGAGCCAAGTAAGGCTGTGAATCATAATACTCCCATATTTTCATGAAATCTATAGGTGTTGTGGCAACCAACCCAGGAAATATGGGGGTTTGATTTATCGAAAAATAGATCTATCCCAAGGAGAACGATGATGTTATAATAAAATTGAATCTTACATTCGCAAAATAGGTAATTATGAATTCATATGCCATAAACAACCATTCATTTTGAAGCATCGAGTGGTGCTGGCGTATAATGCCAGCCCACAGTGCAAGTGGTCCAGTGTTCGAATCCTAGCAATGGCAGAATTTATTTTTCAATTTGAAATATTTGCATTAACAACAAAAATGCAATAAATACATATAAGATCAACAGGAAATTTCCTTTTATCAATTTTCACAATATCAACTTTATAAACCGGGTTTTTGGGATTTTCATATTTCTCATTTTCCTGGAAATAAAAATAAATATTGATAGCCAAAGTCCTACACATTTCAATTATTTTGGAGTAATCAGCCCATAGTGCCCCTGCAATTATACCATGCAGGAAACGAGCAAAAATAGATTTTCATGAAACCATATCCTAACACATTCCTTCCTATACTGTCATCACCAGCAGGGATGGATTCTGCGTCCCTATCAAAGAAAACAGAAAATATCCATAGAGCATTGAACACATTATTATGCATTGTATACCGGGTGACACAGGATATCGGGCCACCCCTGTAACTTTTGCATTCTTGAACGGATTTTCCTGAAATTTGGTACAGTTATATAAGCAACCATTTCGGATTTGATCACATTACAATCCAATATGGCGGACTTCCGGTTTTTCTGCAAATGCCAGCAACTTTGTTTTTTCAAATTGAACACCCTGTATATTTTACATATTCAAGTTCAACAGGTCAAAACAAGTCCAGACCTTATGTCAAATGTCATTTTTTTTAACAATTGAAATTAAAATTGTTTTTTCATTTTACCTCGTGGATGAAAGATATTTGGTCGAAGCTATTCACAATGAGTCACAAATAACAAAAAAACCTAATTTTTTCTGAAAAATCATTTTTTGTGTCACTTACTGGTTGATCAATTCAGTCACATCACATTTTGATCAAAAATTCATTTTTTTCAAATGGAACCCCTATGAGCCACCTACCTGTCTCTCCCGAACATACATTGAAGAAAAAAATGATATATCATTTTTGTATTTCGGTGCAGTAACAAATTGTATACATCCAAAAATCCACAACTAGTTCATGAGTTTCCTTGCAGTTCGAATAATTGTTCAAGTTAGTAAGCTGTGGAAAACAACATTTCTGAATCTTGTCAACTAATTGTGTAAGTTATACTTATAAGCACGATAATGTTGCTTTTCCAAAATTCTTTTAGCGTTTTCTCAACTAACATTGCATTGGTACTCCAATTCCCGCGTCGAAGCAATTGGATCAAAATCAACATAAGCAAAACGTTCATTTCTGCCTCCTAACTCACGATCATCTTCTCCATTATTGGGTCCTTTTCGTAATCTTCTCTCCACATTTTTAAAAAAAGTTCTTTGTGGATGTCTTCTGTGTGGGTATCGTTCAGCGTATAACTGACAAGCGGCGGCACTGTTTTTAAGACATTCTCCGTGAATTATCAACATATCAACCTGTTCACTTCTTGTGAACCTATAATTCTGATTCTACATTTCTACTAAACTAATTTTCGGAAGTAACTAATTTTCAAGAGTTGAGATGAAAGATGACAGCGAAACACAATTATTTGACAAGATTCAGAAATGTTGTTTTCCACTGCAAGGAAACTTATGAACTAGTTGTATATTTTTGAATGTATACAATTCGTTACTGCACCGAAATACAGAAATAATATGTTATTTTTTTCCTCAATGAATGTTCTAGAGAGACAGGTAGGTGGCCCATAGGGATTTCATTTGAAAAAAATGAATGTGATGTGATTGAATTGATTCATCAATAAATTACACAAAAAATAATTTTTTGAAAAAATTATATTTCTCTGTTATGTGCGACCCATTGTGAATAGTCTTGACCAAATCTCATTTATCCACGAGGTAAAATGAAAAAACAATTTTAATTTCAATTGTTCCAAGAAAATTTCATTTGACATATGGTTTGGACTTGTTTTGACCTGTTAAACTTGAATATGTAAAAATATACAGGATGTTTTTTTTGAAAAAACAAAGTTGCTGGCATTTTCAGAAAAACTGAAAGTCCGCCATATTGGATTGTAATGTGATCAAATCCGAAATGGTTGCTTATATAACTGTAGCGAATTTCAGATAAATCCGTTCACGAATGCAGAAGTTACAGGGGTGGCCCGATATCCTGTGTCACCCGGTATAGTAGAATCAGTTGCATATATTAAGATGAGTTAACTGTGACCATTTTATTGAATGAACAACTTTTGATTGATTGGTTGATTGAGACTGCCAGGCTGAGTCAAGCAACGTGCCATTTTTTTATTGATCATAGATCGCATTTTTATCTACTTAATATTCCGATATTCACAGAACCACTTTCGAACATACCTTTTTTTCAGACATTCACGCGAAAGGCTCGGATCCGATTCCCAGCAGTGGATCTTTTTTTAATCAAAATCCATTTCAGCTACAATTATGTTTTAATTCATTGTGAAAAAATTATATATATTTTAAGTTTTTGAGTGAGTTGAAGAGCAGTGAATAATTGGTATGAATGAATGAATCTGTGAAACTATTTCTTCGATTTTGGATCGAGAAGAATTGATGTAACTTTCCACGTTGAAAATTCAAATATAACATGAATTCTGGTAGTTTTAGTCATTTTTGATATGATTCGGGAAATATTCTCATGAAATATCATTCGTGCTGCAGGATTTTATCTTAAAATGTTTCCCTCAAGCATATTGCCTCGAGAAAATTTAACTCGTGCAAGGCCTCATTATCAAAGTAAACTACTCGAACTTCGCGGTTTGATCAGATAATAATACCGCAAATCGCGCTCAGTAAAATTTATGCAATATGCTTTCTCGAAAACTTCAAGAAATTTTGAGCGATAAAACCCCTAGCACCTATGATATCACCCTCGATGAAACATTATGTATGCATTGTTTTTCCTAGAAAATATTGATTAATATTCGAATAAACTTTGCTCTAAAACCCTCGAATTCAGTGAGACATTCAAACACAGCGTTATTGCTACTTCTTTTGAAGTCACCAGTCCATTGTTTTGGCATTATCCCGAGTTGCATGTGTTATATTGAAATGGAAACGTCGTATTCGATAGCTTTTCTTGTTTTAGTTATTATTGAATGATATGTATGTATACCGAGTGCTATGTCATTATTTTTCCGGCCTCTCACATTGTAAAGATATATGATGAATAACGCTTGGCAACGCTGTAATTCCTGGCACTCTCGGCTATCGACGTGTTGCCATTGTCACTATCTTAAGAAATTTCTGAGGACATGTTATTCTGTTTCATCCTATGAATGAAACAGAACTTGTGTCAGCATGTGTTATATTGAAATGAAGACTTCTCTTCTGATAGCTGTTCTTGATTCAGTTATTTTCGAATAAAATGTATGTATACCAAGTGATATGTCATCATTTTTTCGGCCCGCTCACATTGTAAAAAAATATTATGAGTAACGCTTGGCAACTCTGTTTCTTCAGAAATAAAAAAAATAAAAATAATTCAACCACTTTTTTCATCGTTATGGACATCGTTTTTTTTTCCAGAAATCACTGATCTCGCCTATTCTCCCGATCTTCCCGAGGATCGTGAAAGCGCGAAATATATCTTCGTCGACTGAAATGTATTGAAGATCTTGAATACGATGCCACTTTTCCGTAAATGTTGGTGGTCAGCACTTCTTTCTGGATAATATTTTTCTTCGCCTCATTCATCAATTAGAGTTTTCGATTGAGCAATAGAAAAATCGATTAACTCTGTGGATGATATCGCAAATTTCTTCTCACAATATCAATCAGATGAAGTTCAATGTCCAGCGTGACTCCATCCAGGAAAGTAGTTATGTTCTGTTAGATATTACAAAAAATAACTTCATTTTCATTGTAGATTCTTCAATTTTACAAGAATATTCATATTCAACATTCAACTCAGATAATCAGGAAAATTATAATTTACTGCATTTTCATGGAAGATAGGTGAAAAACAGAACCAATAACTCATTGTTTTTCGATGACATAGAGGGAGATCGATAAACTCATTCAGTCTGTGCGAAAAGTCCTATTATATCCAATAATTATTGGGCTCCTCTCTATAGTTTTTTGAAATGATTTCAATCCAGGAATTCCTCATTGAATATTTGTTCTTCCTCAGGGTAGGTCAAACTCGATAGGAATAACAAATGTTCCATCCATTTTGAAACCGCAGGAACTGTTTCGTTAATGGTAAAATGAATTCAACTCCTGCAACTCACCTCTTGACTGAAAATCATTGTTTTTTACCGATTTCGAAATGTTACATAAATGAAACAGGGGTCGTTCCCAGAAGAAACTTGGCCAGCAATCACAAAAATGATTTTATAGGATGGTTAACTACGAGGATGAAAACATAATGTCAAACTTAACGTTTATTACTCAACTTAAAAAATACACAAATAATCCCAGTATTCTAAATTATATGAGAACTTATACATGCACACTGAACCACATCAACAAACTTGCCAAAATTATGTACATCGGACACTTTATACCGAATTCTACAAACTAAGCTAAAACAACTTGGGAATGAGTCGAACATTTTACTAGAAGAATAAATGAAATTCTCGAAATTCTATCAAACAATATAAATTATACAATAATCACAGATCCCTCAGTTATCGCTGAAGAATTCAAGTAATATTTCGCAAATGTGTGTAAAATGTCACCACATGATAGATATACACATCGAGTACATATTACTTGAAAATGACGAAGTTCAACAATCTAAACTCACTTTTTTTGCACCATTGACCGAAAGTTATATTATTAAATGTGTTTCTGTCCAGAAGCGGAAGAAATCCACCAGTTTTGATAATATATCAATCATAATAATCAAAGATAACATGCACGTTCTCAAAAGCCCCTTAACCCATCTATTCAACCTCACATTCACTGAAGGAGATTTTCCAGGAGCATTAAAAACATCAATCACCATACCTTCCCACAAAAAAGTTTACCTGAATAGTTTTAGAGCCATTTTACTATTATCGTGCTTTTCCAAATTACTGGAATTTAATGCAAATCAGCAACTGATCTCCTATCTTGGAAAAGAAAAAATAATAACAAACCTCCAATTCGGATTCAGACAGAACAGAAATACCACCGACGCTTCATTTGACTAGTTAGAAAAAACCAACCAGATTCTAGAATAGAAACAGCTCCCCTTGGGGACTTTCTGCGATACGAGGGGTGACCAATAATTGGTTCAGGTCATATTTATCACAGCGTCAAATGTGTGTCCGAGTTACACAAAGATGTAACAATCAAATTCAGGAATTTATCTCAAATCTTGCTGAAATAACATGCGGTGTTCCTCAAGGCTCCGTCTTGGGTCCTACCCTCTTTTTAATATATGTCAATGGCATTGTTGCCAATGTTCCAACAGTCAGCAATTCCCTGTTCGCTGACGACACGAGTATAGTCATACATGAAAAACATACAGAAATGATGGAAACCACAGCAAATCATGGATGGTATATCCGACTGGTTTATAGCTAACAAACTGTCACTCAACCCCGACAAAACCCATTATATTTTATTTCAATTATACCAAATTAAACCCGAAATGAACATACTCTTAGCTGAGAAACCGATCTGCTCACAAGATTCTACCAAATTTTTGGGGCTCCCTAGAGATGAAAAGCAGATTGGTCCAGTCATATGATACAACTGAATTCAAAATTCAGCAGGGCCGTTTTTGCATTACGTACCGTTAGACAATTTTCTCGAATATCTGTTACAGAATCTGTATACTTTGCTTATATTCATAGTATTCGACAATATGGAATGGAGTTGTGAGGTACAGCAGTAAACTCACCTATCACATCCTTTATACGAAAAAAGCAATTCGAACACTTTTCGATCTGAAATATAAAGATTTTTGTAGACATGACATTTGTATTTCATCATTACTTCATTATTATTAATTTAGAAAATATCCAACGAACATTTTTGAAGTATCTATGTTTTAAACTTGATGGCAACTACCCAGACGTAGGTTAACCACATGAACAACTCATTTCTAGATTTTCAGTCGATTCACTTGAATCTCGTCGAAAAAGGTCACATGTTATATTCCTTTTCAATTTTATTCACAACACCTTGGGCTGCAGCTGCATTTTGGAAATGTTCAAGTTTCATATTGCTAGACTCACATTTCGGAGAAACAATACTCTCTATTTTCCACTTTGTCACCCCAATGTTAAATTAAATGCATCTGTTTATGAAATGTGCAATACATATGATGAGATTAATGTAACCGTTGACATTTTTTGTTGGAGTGTGGCCGCAATAAAAAAACTGGACTGTTCTGTTTTTGTCCAATAATTGATATCAATGTATATAGCTAACATTCTGAATAGTTGATACTGTATATTCCTATTCTGTAATTGGATCTTGTATCTGTTGAATAGTGTAATAAAAAAAACGAGTAAAATGTCTATGACAGAATAATGTGTGAGATCTGTTTCATAGCTGGTAAAAGGCATGAACCCATTTTTTTTCAAATTGATCGTGAGTAATTTGCTATCGAAATATTCTTTTATAATAGGGAATGCGCGTATGAATTTTTTTTAAATCCCTCCAATTTTATTTTCCCAAAAAAAACGACAGTGTCATCAGCAAAACTCAGGATTTTGGAAAGAATAGGTGAGTTGAAGAGTGAATTTATATAAATAATAAATAAAATCGGACCAAGCACCGTCCCCTGAGAAACGCTGTAGCTAACTGATCTATTTCGGCTCATTTCATTTATAGCAACACACTGTTGTCGATCACTGAGATAACTCTTCTTCAGTTGATAAGGGATTTTCTGGAATCCAATGCTTTCGAGAGTTTCTTTCAAATCTGGGTGATCACCAGTATAAAAAGCTTTGGCGAGATCAACAAACCCTTTTCCATTAAATTTCAATTTCCGGTTCATCTGTTGGAAAAAACAAATAGACCCGATGTTTCTGGTAATTTGTATTTATTTTCCATTCGCTTTCATTTTTTTGGCCAGATGCGATCCAATATTTGTAAAGAATTCGTTGATTTTATTCGCCAGATGTTTCTTATTTTGCAATATGTAATCCCTAATTTTGATTCATTCCATCCTAACTTCCCTTTTACCATTTTCAATATTTTTTAAACATTACCATTCATTCTACTTCTATAAGTTTTGAATGTATCCAGAAGATCGAGATCGTTGGGGTTACAACTTTACTTAAAATTTTTTTTTTTATTTATTGAAGTTAACAGCCGTCCATGTAATCAAGGGACTTCTCTTTATTTATTTCTTTTCATTTCCGTTTTCGGGTGAATTTTTCAATGCCTTTCTCAAACGACAAGCCGATCGGTTGCTCCGTCTATATTGATAAAATGATAATGGATCAGTTCTGTATAGATAGCTGAGGATAGAAAGTCTTTGTTATTATTCATCTCCAAGCAGATTTCTCCACTTACCATTTTTTACTCGGATTCACCCCCACTGAATACTGAATATTAATTGTATTGCCTTCCCGAAAATTCAGTAACCGAAATTATCAGAAAGTATTCCAATGGTCATATTCTGAGGCATGTTTGTCGGTCTGTCTTACTGTATTAACAAGGTGTGTCAAGTAAAACGAATGACATAATTGAAGCTTTCATAGTCATACCTACCATATATCTACATCTTTCACTAGTGGTTGAGAAATCCGCGAAACATTTGATTCGAAAATGAGAAACCTTTGGCACTTTGAGATTTCTTTTTCAGGTTCAACAGTTGATACAGGTTCGTTGGTTTATCCAGTTTTATTTTTATTGCGGAATACAAATACAAAAATCGTTTCAGTTCATTATTCCCTTTCCACCTCTTATAATGTCACATTTTCCCAGGAGTATTTTTATCACAATCATTGTGAATAAACTAAGAGTTATTTGACTTATTTTTGGTGTGGTTGGTGTTCAGACTGCATTATCATTCTCCGGAATTACGCTGTAAATCGCCGTGTGGTTTGGGCATTGAGGATGGGAATTATTCTTGGTAACGTATGCCCTGATGGCAACAGACATTAAGGTTCCCGCATGTGATAACCGAAAACGTGCCCGATTCAACATTATTCGCGCTGAAATATTACAAGCGGTAAATCCTCTGGGGAATGAGGGGAACAAGGAATGGTTTCTGATGAGGGTTTGCAATTGGAAAAACACAAAACAAGAGAATCATCCAGCTACGCTATGAGTAATATGTAATATACAATACAAGAACGGCAATAATTATGATCACGGTTCTTTAATAAATGAGGCGACGTCAACTTAACACTTCTACATAAATGTTAATTCAGTGAAATGATTCAGATGATTATATATGATATTAATCATTCCATAATGTCATGGTGAATTGAAATACTTTCGAGATGTTTATGTGGCGACCTGTCTCTTGTCTCTTGTCTCTTGTATGGAAGTTATGGGCTATGAGGTACCCGATTGCAATGTTTAGTCCATTTTCGCAATGAGTTGAAAGTTGTTCACGTCGTTCCATCGCTTGTATCTGCAATAGTCTTCAGGTGAATAGTAGTCCAGTATGTGAGGGTGTTTGCCCTACAGAAGGTGGGGTTAGAACGATTTCAATATATTTTGATCAGTTCCGGGCCCCCATGAAAAATGCAAGTTCTCGATTTTGGGTGGTGGGGGTTGGCGTGGTCCGCCATATTCCCTCAATGGTTGAACCTACGACAGAAATGTTGCATTAACATTTAAAAAGGGCTGAATTTCCTACATTTTTTTAGTGAGGACTGTTTTGTTAGTCATTTTTCGAAATATTTACAACTATTTTGACTTGTCTTGGGGTATTAGATTCATGCATTTCCATACTTGTTATTGTATCTGTTATTATGTTTTGTTTTCCTGGAATGTGTTTAATTTCAAATTTATATTTCTGAACTAATAATGCCCATCTACTCGGTTACAAGATATTTACAATTAACTATTGACATAAGCGCTTCATGATCTGTTTCGATATGAAATTTAGCTCCTAATAAAATCTTAGTTTCGTTATGCTGCCAGTTCAGTAACAGTGTAGTAACGTTCATATTTTTCAGTTAATCTTGATATAAAGCTATTGGAACTCCTTTCGAGTTGATTTTGAATTAACACCCCTGCAACTCTTTGCAAATATGCATCTGTCCTTGAAATAAATGATAAATTATAATCAGGATGACAAATTTTCAGATTTTGTATGAATATTTTCTTCAATTCTATAAATGCTTCCTTCTGCTCATTTCCCCATTTCCATCAAACATTTTTTTTTCGTAATTTCATCAAAGGCATTTCTTTGGAACTAAGGTCTGGAATTAATCTCTTAAAGTCATTCAGTATTCCCAAAAATCCACTTGTAGTTTTTAAATTGTATGGCCTTATATGTTCCCTTATTGTCCTAATCCTTTCAGGATCCACTTCTACGCATTTCTCATTCATTTTATACTCCAAATAACCCATTTCCTTTTGGAAAAATCACATTTGGTAATATTTATTTTCAAACCCGCTTCATCGAGTAATTGAAATACTGCCTTAAGATGTGCTTTTTGACTATAGATGTGCTTTATGTAATGCAAAATGTTCATATTTTTCAAGTATTTTATGTAACACTTTTTCTAATGCTGGCCAAGCAGATTGTAAACCATATGGAACAACGCAAAATCTATAAATACCCCTTCTATGCTGAATCCTGTATAATTTCTAGAATTTTATGTAATGGACGTAACCAAAAAATAGAAAAATGAGATTGCCACTCAAAATTATGTATCATAGTCAATAAACCCCAGAAACAATGTGTGTGTTTTACTTTCACGTTCATGACTCACTCACACAAATCCTGGAATGTTCTGAGAGTAGTTCTTGTGGATGTCTTGCAAAAAAGTTCAGCCCCTTTACTTCTGGTGACGTCAATTATGGAACTTTAACCCCCAATTCCTGGTAAGTTGTTTCTTGATAATCTTTGGTCCCAGTTCGATTCTGACCTGATTGCATGTATCAACGTTCCTCATATTCTGTAGTTATTGGCATTTTCCCATAAAATCGATGATAAAATTTTATAAGCTGCTTCCAATTTCAATTTCAGTTTTTCTCACCCAACTTAATTTTTTTTCCCTTGGTAACGATCACTTTCATATATTATTATCTTATATCACTTTTTACCATTAGCAATTCATTTTCAAACACATTATTCTACTTTCTAACTGTTATACATATTTTATTTTCAAATTTGACTTCTATACATAGTTCTATTCACTAAGTTGTCTTCAAAATTCACATGTACCATATTTTGATCATTTAAAAAGAAAATAATTTGACATTTGCCTGTCATGCTCCCATTTGCTCCTAGTTCTGTGTACAGGGTGTTTCTCGTATATGAATATGATGTGTAGTTGAATTCGGAATATTTATTTCTAATTGGAACTTTTTTTATTGTAGGCAATTTGCCAACAATTAATTTTATTTGAACAACCTTAAAAATAAAACACAAATATTTTTTTTTACTAAATCTAGATCACAACTAGACTAAGACAATAAAAAATTATCAACATCCTGTACTGGAAAAATCAAACTTGAAAGAAGATGACAGCAACATGTCGAATGAGTATTCTGAGAAAATTAATAAAATGCGAAATTTCCGTAACAAAGGAATTGCTGAATTCATCGACAGAAACAACGAACAGGACACAGATAAGTCACCAACAATAAACCTCGAAGTACTTTTAATAAAACCAAACTGTAATATAGTGCACATTGGTTAGATACTCACTGAAAGTTTTTCAACATACATTTTTACCTACTATGATTAGCAAGTACCATTAATTTCCATTATATAGTGATACATAATCTATATTCACAATTTAAAGATTTTTTAATTGCTTAGTAGCAAGCCACTGTGTGTTTCTCACTCAAATTTGAATTGGAAAGCACTAGTAATGAGATATTTCGAGCAGGTTAGGTGAACATAAGTTTTCATTGAATTGAAAAGGAAATTTTCTGACCGATTTCTGCTTTCATCTCTGTCTTTTTGGTCAAATACTTTTTATAATAATATTTGAACACTGATCACAGAGGGCACTACTGAATCCTGCTTCTGATAGAAAAGGAACTCATGCGAACCATAGGCGCCCCGTCTGAGCTGGGGAAGCTGAAGCATACAGGTAAAAGAGTATTTGGAAAATGGTGGAACTATCATAGCCGGACAATTCATGATTGTGTGATGACCATTTATTTTCCGAAAGTTCTTAGCACAAATCAAAAGTATCACACAAAATTAAAAATATTTTTAAACAATTTGTTGTGATGAGTGGTTATCAAAAACAAAAATAATTATATATTTCATCAAAATAAAAAAAAACAAAAACCCATCATAACAAAATGGCGCCGAATGCAAAGCGAAATAACAAAAAGGGCAGAATAAATAAAATTACCAACGCGGAGCAATAATAGTAATTGGCCCGAATAAAGTGATAAGAAAATTTTTATAAAAATTGGAAAGAAAACTAATTATTCCTAATCAAATATTGTTATACAGGGAAAATAAAAAGTTGACATTTTGAATTCTTGCATTGACATATTTGTATAAGTGTTGAGAAAATGGATTTGAGAGATGGTAAAAAAGTTTGTTTGGAAGAAGGTGCAGAAGCTAGAGAGAGGGGTGATCAGAAACAAGGAGAGAGTAGTGATGTGAGACGGAGTGAAACACAAAGTGAAATGACAGAAAGGGACAGTCAGTTACAAAAATAATGGAATTCATAAAATAAAATTCAACAAGAATGGAAGGAAGAATGAATTGAAATTCAGTAAGAATGGAAGAGATAATGGAAAGTATGAAAAATGAAATTGACATAAATATGGCTAATAAAAATTTCAAGATGAAAGAAAGGAATACAAACAATGAAATAATAATAATGGATATCAAAAGGTCAAATATAAAAATTGGAAAGAGTTTGAATAAATATGACTATCAAAAACAAGAAAAATTTTAAATTTTGGAAAGAGAAATAGTTGGCAATATTAACATGAACTTTCAATTGGAGACTTTTGAAATAAAATATATGCATGCAGTAACATGAGGGAGAGATAAATAATAAAAATAAATTGTAGGTTTAACAAATTTCACAGGTAGTGTAGGGAACAAAAAGTTTAAAATATTTTTTGATAGTTGCATTTGAATAAAATGAGGCAATATGGAAAATAATCTTGAAAGTGGAAATATGAACGTAAGAATGCTTAAAAACAATGAGCGAGGAAACTAGAGGAAACAAATCAATAAAATAATAATATTGAATAACAATCACTTATGCTGAAAACATTGAATTTGATACCATTATTGGTACAGATCAGATAGAAAAAGTAAAAACCAAAATAGATTATGAAAGGAAGACATAGAAAAGAATAATAAATAATTTGAATTTTGAAGAAAAATAAAAATAAACATAGAGTAAAATATTTTGTGTATAAGAAAAATGAATGTGAGAAATATAAGTAGAAATGATAAAATAATAATTACGAAATATATAATAAGAAATATGAAGATGATGATAAAG
Source organism: Gonioctena quinquepunctata (assembly GCA_018342105.1). NCBI lineage: Eukaryota > Metazoa > Arthropoda > Insecta > Coleoptera > Chrysomelidae > Gonioctena > Gonioctena quinquepunctata. Next base: position 79,570 of record JAFIRS010003198.1, on the reverse strand, counting down.
AAGGTATATTAATAATTAAAATAAAGGTATTTTAATGAATTATAAATGAATATAATGAGTTAATTATGTATGAATACAGAATAGCGAAAGAGTATATGCACAAAATGAAAGTGAAAAAAAATTGAAATTTTTAAAAAATATCCAATTCAATATAAATACAGAGAATAATTGAAGGAAGAGTTAGGAAAAGTAATAAAATAGAGCATGAAAAAAAAAAATAAACAATTGAAATTATATATCACTATAAAATATAAAAAAAAAACAAATATCATGAATATTTTTATCTTAGAAGAATTTTCCCTTGTGAGTTGAAGAGATTTCCAAAACAGGTGGTTCCTTCTACAAGAGGAAGTAGTATTATCAATTGTGAATAATAAATTGATATTCAAATTCTGCTAACAAGTATCAAAATGTTGAATATAAATTTGGGGAATTCGTTATGATAGGTAATGTTCATCAATATAAATAGGATGGAAGAAAAAAAAGTCAGATAATGATACTGATACATCATATGAATAGCAGGTATTTATGTTATCGTGTTTTTTTGCTATGTTTACTTTGCAGTTTTCTCTACATTTAACTCTTCTTAAACCTTGCACCAGTCTCTAGTCGTAGCAGATATCTCGAAAGTATAGCATTGGAACTTTATTTTCATTATAGGCAAGTTGCCAACAATTTATTTCATTTGAACAACCTTAAAAAAAATGCAAATCAAAATTTTATGAACAAAATCTAGATCACAACTAGACTAAGACAATACTGAATTAACAACATCCTGTACTGGAAAAATCAAACTTGAAAGAAGATGGCAGCTACATGTCAAATGAGTATTCTGAGAAAATTAATAAAATGCAAAATTTTGAAGGCAGGAAAATGTCATAGATGATTTCAATCTATTTTGTATGTAGAATATGAGATAAAGAAATAGTCAGTGAATATAAAAGACATGGCATAATTTAGAATAAAGAATTGTGTGAAAGAAAGTGAGCAAAAACGTGAAATCTGTGGTGAAAAACAAAACAGTGGGTGTTACCAGAGAGAAAAATAACTGGAGCCAGGGAGAGAAAGAAATTATTCTTGAAGAGCAAGGCGTACAAAAATTAATCAACAATTAAAGTGGGAAATATGAAAGCAAACTCAATAACTCTGCGATAATACAGATCAACTAGGAACATCTAGTTGATCAAATAGCCATCCAGATATTGCCCAGAAAGTTAAAACTCACCCCCAGTAAACAGTAGTCATTGCCGAGGGATTTTTCCATCACTTTCAAAGCAGCCCGTAAGGAATTGCTGAATTCATCAACAGGAACAACGAACAGGACACAGAGAAGTCACCAACAATAAACCTCAAGGTACTTTTGATAAAACCAAACTTAAATATAGTGCAAATTGGTTAGACACTCACTAAAAGTTTTCCAACAAACATTTTTACCTACCATTATCAGCAAGTATTATCAATTTCCATTATATAGTGGTACATAATCTATATTCACAATTTGAAGATTATTCGATTGCTCAGTAGCAAACCACTGTGTGTTTTTCACTCAAATTTGAATTAAAAAGCAATAGTAATGAGATATTTCGAGAAGGTCAGGTAAACATAAGTCTTCATTGAATAAAAAAGGAAATTATCCGACCGATTTCTGCTTTCATCTCTGTCTTTTTGGTAAAATTTTTTCTTCAATATTATTTGAACACTGACTTCAAGAAAAGCCGTCAGAGGGCATTACTGAATCCTGCTTCTTAGAGAAGAGGAACTCGTGCGAACCATAGGCGTTCTGACTGAGCTGCGAAATGTAAAGAATACAGGTGAAAGAGTATTTGGAAAATGGTAGAGGTAACATAGCCGGACAATTCATTATTGTGTGATAACTATTTATTTTTCAAAAGTTCTTGCGCAAATCGAAAGTATCACACAAAATTACAAATATTTTTTAACGATTTGTTTCCAAATAAAATTGAAAAAAAAACAAACCAACAATAATATATAATATATATATATATATATATAATATAATATATATATATATATATATATATATATAAACTGATAACATTGAAATTAATGAGAAAATCTACAGTAGGAATCTTTCCACCCTAATGATGATAAATACTTCCGAGTATAGAGAATTCAGAATACATTTTATGAAATAATATATAACTCACTATTACAAGTCGGAATTATTATGAGAGAACAGCAACACGGTTATTTTTCCAAATAGGTCAATGAAAACAAATCTGAGGTTGTATACGGAATATATAAGCAAAAAATGGGAGTTCAAGATGGATTTGGTTATACATCACAGAAAGAATTTAAACTGTCTCCATAAATGGGCCACAGTCAAGGTCATTCTCAAGTCCTCCCAGGGTTCCTCAAGGCAGCCATTCGGGTCCCTTATTGTTTATCATCTACATAAATGGTGTTGGAAAATGTTTCAGGAAAACAAAGGTTTTGATCTTCGCAGATGACAACAGAATTCACATAGAAGTGAGGGACACAAACGACTGCAGAAATATCCAAGTGGAAATTTTCAGAATTCTGCGATCATAATAATATTTCCCCAAACTTGGAAAATCGATACTACATAAGCTTTGCCAACAAAAACAAAATGAACTATAATTATATCATAAAACGGCTTCAGTAAAAGTTCATGAGATAAGGTACTTGGGTGTCATAATGGAGAAAAACTCAGTTTTACAAGTTACGTAGAAAAAATTGTGAACGAGGCCAAAAAACGATGTGATTCATAATCCGAAATAGCAGAAAATTCAATCAAAGTAAAACGATTATTTTTGTTTATAATGGTTATTTACAGTAGAGTGAGTTTCTGATCCACAGTATGGAATCCATATGAACCAAATAGAAAAAAAAAATCCTTGGATTTTTGGGATAAAGAACTGATTCTCCAATAGAGGACAGCAACTACGAGCACACAAGGAAAAAAAACTGAAACTTGTTGACAGAAGATCCCTCAGTGACATATTATGCATCACAAAAATAAAAATAAAACTAAATTGTCTCTAACGAACTGCTGTCACTTATGAATTCAGGGGCTTCTGGTGGAAATATTCGGAGAAAAGTGTTTCTGAAATGCCTTTATCGAAGAACAAATATTAGTGTCAGTTCTCCTTCCATCCGCTTTCAGAAAAATATCAACTCGTGCATGCATAAATGAATGTAGATCCAAAAACTTTTCATCGCTTCAAATATCCATTGAATCATCATACTTATATATCTGAATGTTTACCGTATACCTAACTCTGTATTTTCATGTACATGAAATCGAAAACTCCTCTAATAAAACTTCATTGTTTAATACTCACTTTCCATTTTTTCTTTTTCATTTCTCAATGCTATAAACTTATTGTTTACTGAATTAGTGGACACTATTGTTTTGGACTTGTTCTGTTTGTGTCCCAAACTTGTTGAATAAATGAATAAATCAATAAAATAACAAAAAAGCATCAAATTTCTTCTGATCAATGTCAATTATTTTTTTGTAAATAGGTGAATAATGAGTTTTAGATGTATGAATATTTGTTTTCAGGTTTATTCGTTCCTGCCGTCTCGAAACTTTTTACTTTTCTCAATCACATTTGTGACTGCCAGGTTATTTTTCAGTGGATGCATGGGGCAGTTATCAGTATTTCGTACTTTAGGATACTCATATTTGGTTCTCGTGAACTACATACAAATTCAGCACAATGACCACGGGAATGGGGAAACAAAATAATTTGCACAGGTTTGAAGGAATTAGCACTGTAGTTAAGAGTTGACAAGCGACAGTCAACATTCATTCCAATGTAATGCAAATAACATTTACTCAAACGGAAAATAAACTATAGATGAATTGAACCCATATGATACCCATATGAGCAGGTAAGAGAGCGCTTTCAGAATCTACGAGTAATAACCACAAAATAGGTTCACTGAAACCATTTCGAAATCATCATGTTAACATTTCTACAATATAATTTGAAGTGGCATTTTCCCATTTATAACCCACAGAGATTGTGACAGTTGATAAAAGTGAATAAACTTAAATATGCTTATTTATGCCTGGTAAATATTTGATGAAAACGTGATAAGGTTTTTAATTAGCTATTATAAATTCCATTGGTAATTATCGTTGTAATTGATTCTTGTTGAATTGGGCGCTCCTTGAACCACTAACATGAAGTAATAATGTTGCATCACTGTATTCATTCTGATACGAAACGAACCTTACAATATGTGAATTATACGAATTTGAGTACTTTGAGGTACCATGCGGTCTGAAACTGTAAATTATCCACAACTTGTTTATGGATTTCACACATTTCATTATAATTATCCTTTCCAAATTGTCACTTCTCTAAAAAAGGAATTAGCATTTGGAAAGAGAAAATTGATTAGGAATATTATTCCCCTTCCATTCCTCATAAAAAAAAAATTCAAACGATTTCATCAAGTTACTCTGATAGAGTTAAGTATAGTATTTCTAATTTAGTTCGATCTGCCATAGGCGGAGATACCGCATTTTATTACTACGTTCTATGTATACAATCTTGCATAGCTTTGTCAATTGTTTTGAAACGGTCCGAACGCAGTACTCTAATGATATCGCAAAGTATCTCACTCCATGGTTTTCAAACATAAAACAGATGATTCATAGCATTATAGCAGCCTCGATACGCTACTCGGCCAATACGGTGGGTTTAACGATTCGATTCTCCGTTTTCAGTGGGCTGTTTATTACGCAGATTGTTCATTCTGACGTACGTCCATCAAGTCCACATGAACATACGCTTTCTTTGATGTATAGGAGATTTTATACGGGTAGTTAACATTATTTTCTGTTTCTCAATTTGGCATGAAGGCCGTTCGTATATATTAAACATTCATTACTCCTCACATACCTGTTTTCTGCAATTGATAATAGATGAACTATACCCATTTCCTTCAAAAAGAGTGGGATGGAGGAATCATGAAATTTTAAATTGAAGCAATGAAATATATTTCACTGATTATTGGATGAATTAGGAGGAAAGAAAGAAGGAATGAAAATGCGCATACAAAATTAAGTTTATGAACTCATATATCATGATGAAATTTATATCCGTAATTCAAAATAAAACAGCAGACTGCAAAGAAGTAATTTAATTTATTTTCCACTGAAGCACAGTTCCAATTTTTATTTGAATATTCGTCCCAAAACAATTCATTTCTCAGTTTCGGAGTGTAAAATTAAAAAAATTTGTCAGGCGTGGGGATTCGAACTTTTGCTAACTTTTGTGATCCAGAGTTTGAATCTACCGCTCGGCTAACTGGACAATATTGATTTTCAAAAGCATTACCATACTTCAACGTAAGTGAGGAAGTTTTTCCTGTACTCAAGTACCTGCTACCTGTGAAAGGGGTCCCGCTATCATACTTTAAATTTCAGCTTTGCTAAAATAACGTAGGTTTGCCAGCTCTGGGATCTTACTCTATGAGGAATAACTTGATGTGTGCCTCTATGCATCGAACAATGTCATTTTTTCAAGTATGGCATGTTATTCCAAGATAAAAAAAAAATTGTTATATTGTTCCTTGTGCGTTTCACAAAATTGTTTTTGGTTTATCTCGTTATCGTTTCCTTCTTTCATTCTCCTCCTATTCAGCCCCGTTCATTTATTCTTCATTCTTATACTGTTATTGCGAGACCATATTATTTTCGGATTTTCTTTAATGAGGAATCTTCTTTATCAATATACCCACATGGAAAACATTATTTCAGACTTTGATATTACTCCTTGTGTCTCATCATGACAACAATCAATTTCATTCATTTACATGGGTTTGGTTTGTCAATTATCATTTTGGATCATGCCAAAATGAGGACTGCATTGTCCACTGGAACAGTGTTATTTGAAAAGTTTGAGTTACGATGATTTCAGCATATAAGTCAATCTCAATTTCCACTAACAATGGAGCTGACACGGCCTAACTTGATAGCGGGACACAACCATCATCAATATTTCCGATAGTGTTGCCATCTATTGGTTATCAGGTGAATTGAGTCCTCTAGTAAGATATATGTTTATGAAGAAATACTGAACCTACCTTGTGGCGCTTACTTCACTCATCCAGGTTGTTTTGTTATTTTGAGGTTAATTGTCGAACAGCCTGCAAATAATATTGCTTATGAATTTAGTGATCAAACTTGCAAGAGATTGATATCATGTCTCATGAAGTTCATTCCATATGCTTCACGTTGCCAGATAAATCTTACAATGCATGTTGCTATTCGATAATAATCACGAAACATTCTGTCCGGTTGTGCCCCATGGTATTTCAGATAATCACGATGAATAAGTGTCCATATAGTTGCAGTTTCTTTTCTTTTTTAAAATGTGAATAAAAAATAGTGGGTTGTGGCAAATATGCGCAGAGCGATAACAGCCGTACAGAAAAATATAATGGGACTCGAAAAAGCTATTTTGCAATACCCCTCGGTGTAAGAAAGATGAAGAAAGATAAAATACTCAGTGTTGATATTTGGACATGCCATCAAGCCACCAATTCTCAATTCTGAAATTAGTTGATGTCAGCTGATACTGACGAAGAAGTGAAAAATATCGAACGTTTCAGAGTATGAAAGTCCACGTCCGTCGCCAAAGACTACCTGGAAGTGTCCGTTAATAGAAAAAACAATATATCCAACGGAACTCTCGATTCTCATGATTCAAGAGCTCTGTCAATTTTTGGCACCGTTACAAACGAGCACCAAGTATAGATCTATACCTGCTTCTACGCAACCCTCTGCTAGTCAAGACTAATTAATCCAACGTAATAGTTTTCAAGAGGGGATAAATCTCAGAATGGAAGATAATAATCTATAAACTCGTATAAGCCTTTGTTTTGGCATTGTTGATGTTGGCTCAAACCTCTCATAAAATCCCGTGCCGCGTCTTATGATATTCAAGGTCAAAGGTCGCAAAAATCGTTTAATCGTGAATATCTCGCTTTCCATGCTTCAGATAATATTTGCATCCATTACTGATATTGTAGAACATAAAATTCTCTAGAATTTTTTTCGAACAATTTTCCGTACGTTTAACCGTTTTTGAGATAGAGGGCGAAGAGTGCGGAGCGCTCACTCATACAAGTCATAGCGCAAGGTCAACCGCGAATCCCAATACATAGTACGGCTTTTAAAATTATTTTTTTTCAGAAAAAAAATATGAAAAAACCGCAATTATTACTTATTTAGTACATTATATTCATAAATATCATTCATAAATCAGAAAAACACTCGCTTCATGAATAGCGAAATACAATGCTCATCGAAAACCGGATAGTTGCTCGAGTATCTGAGAAAAAACGAGCATTTGAGGGACATCAACACAAGCACATCAAATATGAAGGGTGCTTTGATAAAAGCATTCGCGGTAGTGATGAAAGAACTTTGGTCGGGAGATTCGACTGATGGGTTAGTGAATACTGTTTCTTTGAAAAATCAGATAGAAAGATCTGCACCTCGTTTCATGAGGTGAGCTCAACAGGACGCCCAAGAATATATCAGATATTTATTGGAAGGTCTTCATGGAGATGTGGATGGAGTGATAGGAAAGCCCAATCCTATCCTCGCAACTGATGAGGAATTGAGCGACCATGGAAAGGCACTGGAGTCTTGGTAAAGATATATGAGAATGAATAACTTGAAAATTGTTGACAACTTTATTGATCAACTGAAATCAACGTTGAATTGTACTTTCTGGGCCCATAATTCTGTCTCTTTTAACTCTTTCTGGATCATTTCACTCCATATTCCACATACAACTAGCCAGCTTAGACTGTCAGAATCTCAAGATTCAGTCACCAAAAACTTTGGATGGCGAACAAAAACCAATTTGTTGTGAATGTAAGGAAAAAATAGAATGCACAGTCAATATCTATATATAAATTCCCTAAAATATTGGTAATTCACTTTGAACGATTTTTGCCGATGAATAGATTCAGAGATAAATTAAATGGCACCATTGACTTTCCTCTCGAAAAATAAGACGGGGGTAATTCAATAGATAACATAACTTCATTCCGCTACAACTTATGCAGACACATGGCATGAGTACAATGACTCAAGATTATCACCAATACCGGAATCCCTCATAAGTGGTGAAGCACTCGTCCTCTTCTATAAGCAAGAGGGCATTGCTTTGGAATTTCTCTATCGTATTGTATTTTGTGAATGGAGAAAATGACATTTTTGACTTAATGGGATGATACATAATTGCTAAATAACAGTTTAATTGAAAATATTTGATTCTATTATTTTATCATTAATATGAATCAAGTAAGTCTTATTGAACCAGTATTTGATTTATGAAAAATATTTTTTAATTCAATGTATTGAATAGTTGATAATTGGGGTTTCTACATATTGTTTTTCGTTGAATAATTAATTTTGTCGTACTATATATTGGGATTCGCAGTTGACCTTGCGTTATGACATGTATGACTGAGCGCTGCGCACTCTTTGCTCTCTATTTCAAAAACGGTTGAACGTATGGAAAATTGCTTAAAATTTCATGCTTAACAAATTTTATAATAAATGTTAATATCATTTGAAGCATAGCAACCGATATATTTACGGAAAACTGATTTTTGTGACCTTTGACTTCGAATAGGAACCTGATATTTCGATTTGGACAATTGCCAACATGACCTACTGTGAAGATTCTGAGATTTCAGAATACCCATGAAGCAGAGTTACTAAATACATAAACCAGTTTTGATTGGAATATTTGGGCCAACTATAAACTTTTTGCGTAAATATTACATTCAGCTGGAAGAAATGGGATAAATCATTATGTAGGAATTGGACATTACTGGCATTGATTGGTTGGGGGTTCTAAAGACGTCAATAAACTTCGTGTTCAAGGAGTATCAGAGCAAATTCGTTAGCCCGTGCAGTTGACTCCAACAAAACAGTAGTCACAGAAAGTTTCGCAAGTATAATTCAGTGTTCAGACGAATATTAATTCCGACAACTTCGAATCTTCAACGTTGATAAAACGGAGGAAAAGCCAGTGCCAAGGAGCCAGGAAAAATAGTAGCTTCAAAAGGATGGCAAAAAATCATCTGCTGAGAGGCACCACACGGTCACAGCGGAATTATGTGTCTCAGCATCCAGAAATTATATGCATAACCTTGAATATTTCAGAGGGTTAGAGCATGTATCAGAGTCAGGAGATAAATATATGTCAGCGGAATCATCCAGACAGGGTTCTAGCCCAATTGTTCGGTGTAGTAGAAAAAAACAACAACATAAAAGAGAGGAATGGAAATTAGGCAACACCCACAAAAACATATCAGCTATAGCAGAAGGATACATCGTGGAGGGAAGAAGTGAAACTGAAATATTAAACGCAGAATTAACAGTTAGAGCACAATAATTATCTTTTGGAGAAAGTATTCGCTGGGTAAATAAGAATGTGGAAATTCAACGGCAAATATGAACCAGTTCATAAGAAAGACTCCTAGGTCTTTCCTCAACAATTTATATGGCATGCTCTAATAATAATCAGGAAAACAGGAAAAAATGCAGTTCTCACATTCTTGTTTCATGAGAATGAATTGATGGGTACATTGCAAACACCATCTCATGAAATGACAGCATCAGCAAAAAATTTAAGTTTTTAATTATAACGCAAAAATTTTATGAGCGAAAACAGGAAGATGTAGAAGAAACCAATTTGAGTTCAGGGGGAAATGGTGTAGTCGAACTGAATGGAACTTTATATTTATGTTTACAACAAAAAAAATATGATTGAAAACAATGCCAAAATTGTGAAAGATGTACCCATGAAGAATGAACCTGGTTATATGAAAACAAAACTTGATGAGTTTGTTTGTGATGGGTGTACGCATTCTCAGAGTACCTACAATTTGAGTGAGGTAAGTTAGTCAAATATAGCCATGCTAAGACATATATTTTTTAATAAGAATCAAATTTGTTTGTAATCGTGATTTTATTGAACAAGTGATGAATATATACATATTCTGGAATATAAACAATAATCACAATTAAGGACCTGAAAAAAATAGTAATCTCGTTTTATTCAAGAGTTTCAAATCGACAATATTTGGAACCTATGACCTACATATTGCCACAATACTCTTTGCCATTTATTTTGTTTCGTTTCTCTTGTTGTTTGGGAAAGTGATTGATAAATTCACCTCTGAGTGTTTCTTCTACTACTGTGGAAAATGAAAACTTCATAACTTATCGAGCCTTTCTATCAATTGCTGTATTCGCTTCGTAGCGAATATCTTGATTTGGGGTGTAATTAGTAAGCTTATACCTTCAAAAAATGTATCAGCTGGATCTGGATCTTTATCGGAAGTGGATTGCACCATATTTTTTATTTTCTTTCAGGGTACGCTGTTCCACTTGGAATTTTGGATGTCTTTTCATCACATCATCATCATCGCTGTTATATCGTCAGATGCATTATCATGAACACTGAAATCTGATTCGAAAGGAGATGACTCGCTATATAAACAAGACTTTTTTTATATTTTTTTTTTGTGAATTTTTATTGGTACTGATTTCACTTGTGCTGAGACTAGTTCCAATCAGTCTTATTGCCATCATTAAAAATGGAAGTTGATGGCTTATTAACGTTATTATCGTTCATGTTCTTCGATAATTGTAACATATTTTCTTCAACATGTGTCATAAGACTTGATGCAAATGCTCATTCAGAAATGATTTATATGTTAAACAGAAATATTCCCGTAGCCCTCAATCCAGATATTATATCAGCTGGTATCATAGCTCTCAACCAAACTTCACTGAATATTTCAGCAAATCTCATTTTGGTTGAATTTTTTCTAGGTCGAGTTACCAAAAAATTTGAAACTTCCTGATCCCAAAAAGACTCATAACTTTTGAAGACTGCTTCTCCCATTGGCTGCAGTTCGTAAGTGGTGTTACTGGGAAGGCAAAATAGAGTAATACCATACTTCTCTGCAGCTTCAACAATATGTCTAAGTGCGATTTTGCGCCGTCGAATATCGGGAGTGTAGGTCCGTATTTGTATACTTTGCAAAATGTGCTAGCCATGAAATAAAAGCATAATTTATCATACTTTCTTTCTGCGACATCATCGCAGTTGATCGCGGTAGTGGATGACCAGTCCATTCAGGCTTCAATCTCTTTCCTTTGAAGAGAATAAACGGTGGGGTGGCTTGCCCCAGGGTATTGCCACATCCAACAATACGCACTTCCCCTCCGTGTTCTGGCGCTGTCAATTGGACACGTTCAGTACCCCTACACATCAACACGGTCTGCTGTTTGTGAATTATTGGACGACAAGCTTTTCCGTCCATATTCTACATGTTGCCAGGTTCATCAAACAATTTTAATTTTGTGAATACTGCTTTCAATTTCGTTAAATAATCATCCTTAATAAAATGTTGAATTTATTGGACTCTAGCTGGATTTATTCGCTGAGCCTCACGTCTGACAATATCGGGATGTCTTGCAAAAAAACAATTTGAGCCATTTCTTTCCTGCTAGTTTTGAGTGCGAAAAAGGAATGGGTATGTTAATTGCTGTCGCATATTAAAATACACTTCTTGTTACTATTTGACTTGTTGTTGGCATGTCTATCTCTGCTAGCTTATGCATCCTGATCAAGACTCAAAACACTTTCTTTTCCAAGATGTTTAACCGAATTTTGGTTTTGATAATGCAGTCTAGGTATCGTTCGAAATATTTCATATCGTATTGCAGCTTGGCTTATACTGCTTCCAGCTTCAAGGCTTCTTACGCTGGGGCAATATGTGCCTCAGGCCACTGGGCTCATTTTTTATTTGGCAATCTGTTGAAAAAATATAACTCTGAAAACAACATGTGAAAGGTATGTTGTTCTTCAAGTGATTTCGACGTCTATCTGCGAAGCGACATGATACCTAAATGAAATTTTCGTGGCACAAATATCCATGAATCAGAACGGCGACAGCCTTTCGTTTGTTGGCACAAGGTCAAGGGATCGAAACTGAATATGAAAATTGTGCTAGTTTGAGAAAAACAGAAAGCCATTGAGTTCAATAAATGTTCTGGTGTGTTGAAATTGAAAAACCTCCAATAATCTCCAGTCATTTTTTATGATGCTCCAGCTTGGGGATGGTATGTATGATGGACTATAGACAAATACAAACTTTTTTACAAAAAATTGGACCTACGAAAAAAAAAAAACTAGAAAGACAAAACAATTACCTTTTAAGACTCAATAACAAAGGTGCTGAACTAATATAGGAAACGTATTTCCTGTCAGCGCCAAACAAACAGAAAGGCAAGTTGATCACGTAAATTGTTAAATGATGGCTGTGGGGTGTACAGCGGCATCGTGTCCCTCCGCCGAGAATTGCCGAGCGTTCTCAAAGTCAATATCAGCGAGACAGCTACCTGAACGGACAGACACGTTGGAGCACATGTCGTTGCGAATGGTCGTACGGAGATCGCATTTTGAAATCTTATTGTTTACCACTGGAGATTTCACGTTGCATTTCTATGTTATTTTGTTTTGAATTTGATTTCTTCAAAGTGATTCAATGATCTTGGTTGATTGTTTGGCGGCAACTCAAAATCAGTTTCTTACATCATTTGAGGGGCTAAGTTATTAATACTAAAAAGGTTCATTTTATTTTTGGTTTTTCAGTTCCTTTTTCGTCGGTTTAATTTACTGTTCGAAAGTTTAGATTCTTAATTTTTTTGTGGCTTGAATCCTCTAATTGCTACCTACTCAATTTGGCTTACTTTCAGAATACTTACCCACCTCATTTTAGCTATTCATACCAGCGATTTCGACCGCGTTGAATTTTGTATTTTTTGTGACGATATTACAAATTCACTCACCCCTTAAGGGACGGAATTTCTAAGAATACTGAAACACGTATCCTCTATTCGTAACAGAGACCTCTAGTACCACTTTTTATGGCCTCAACTTGGAAACTAACGGAATCTCATGAAAACTTTCACCCCCTTAGGGGATGCATTAATGAAAACACTGAAAAATATATTTCTTCATCCCATACAAAGACTTCGAATACCATTTTCTATGACCCCAACTTGAACGAAACCCTCACACAAACTCTCACTCCATCATTTTACTATTAAATTATTTGTAACCAATTAAACTATTTGTAACAAAGACTTCAAATACCAATTTTCATGACTCCAAGAAAACTAAGTGTTCCTATACAAACTTCCAATTCCAATCCAACCTACATTACACCCCTTTAGGGGTTGAATTTCCAGAAACATTTTCAACAGAGACCACCACCTTAATACCAATTTTCATGATCCTAACTGTAGAAATAACTATACAGACTTTCAACTCCCATTTTATCGTTTAGTGTTGAATTTTCAAAACCCCTGAAATACTCATCTTTATTTGTGAAGAAGAGCCCAAATAGTGATTCCCATGACTCTGGTTTCAAAACCAACTGTACTTTCATTTTCCTCCTCCTGCTCAACCATATTTCCACCACTTTGGGGATGGAATATAAAAAAAGCGGTTTGGTCTGGACATTTATCAATCAATCAGTCAGTCAGTTACTCAAGACATGTAATTATATATGTGAATATCACCCCAAAGACGGGGTAGCTGCTGTGAACCGTTGACTGTCTTCCGTCTCCATAATTAGATTAACTCCGGGCCTCCATTATGTTGCAGTGTCAACAGAATTGATTCACAGATTCGCGTCTGTGAAGCCAAACTGAACGGACGTGTTTCTGCAATTCAGAGATCGCTCCGTGCGAAACTCCAAACATCGTAGAAAGTACTTTTCGTAAACGAAAAGTACTAACGCCCATCGAAAGAGACAACCCTCAGTGACTCCCAACCCCAAAAATCATCCCCTACTATCGAGAGATAAGGGTGATGTCCCCAGATTGGAGAAAGGGTGCTGAAATAGTGCTCACTCCAAAGTCAATCGAAAAAGTCAGAAAAACCACATTTCTGCACGGGAAAATGGTAAATATTTGTATATATTAATAGAAAGACGTCTCTGCTATAACCCTAGTGGAAATAGCCAGCAGAGTCCAGAAGGACAACGGATTTAAAGAAAGAATTCTGTAGGAAAAACAGATCTCCCGATTTTAACAAGACCAAAAAACAGTATTGCCTAGTAAAGTAAAATTGGAAAGCAATACTAGTGGAAAGTAACAGTGTCAAAGTAACTAGGAAGATCACAACTAGTTGGAAAACAAGGAAACTTGAGAAATGGCTGTAGCAAGGAGGCCTCTCCCACGGAACCCATCTTGCTAAGCATATAAAACCCATAGAAAACCAGGAAACCGCGGACATATGGGGCCTTGAAACGTTGGAAAAAGCAGTAAGCGAACAAACAAATAGATTAACACTGGAAATCTGGAAGAAAACAGCAGGTTAGTGGAGTTTCAGTAACCTAAGTGAGTACGCTGAGCTCCACTCCAAACACTGTTGGCAAATTTTCAGAATAAACACTCCGCCCATATTGACTCCGCGAGCCAATAGGAAGCGGAGGGCCACACAAAACTGAGTCCAGCCCGAGAACGAAGTCACATTCACTCACAGATATGGACAGGACGAACATATTGAATATTCTTTTGGAAAGGAGAAAAACCTATCTTCCGAGAAGAAAATAACAAAAATATAAACAGTAACTGCAAAAAGGAACTATTAATAGTACCCAAAAGCACCCCACACACCCCTAACTCACGTTAGCAGATGATTGAAGATTCAAAGGAAGGGTGCCGCACCAGTGCCACTTTGGACCTTCTAAAAAATACCAGAGAAAAGTAATTCTACCCCTAGAACTACAAGTTAGGAAGGAATATATATTGTTATATTATATATAGGATGAAATGTACATGAACTGTACATCAACATCAAGGAATTGAACATAAACTAAAAATATTCAAGAACAGACCCTAGTGAAGTATCATTGAACAAGAAAATTCGTGAATATAGAAAGTTTTAAACAATTGAAATTTCATGATTGAAATGGAATCTTCAAAAAAAATTAAAAGAACTTAAAATTCATTAAAAAAAAATAATAGTTTTGTCATAACACAAAATATTTTACTTTTCAGATGTCATTGTTAATTACCAGAACAAAAAATTGAAAATTAATTATTGAAAAAAAAAACCTACTGAAGATGCCTCCGGCCAGGGGCGAAACGTCTAGCATGATATAAGATAGTTTTATTTTTACACAAGAATCCCAAACCTAAGAACCTCCAACCAAAAATAAATATACCAGGATTCAAGAAAACCCACACTTAAATATATATATATATATATATATATATAATATATATATATATATATATATATATATATATATATATATATATATATATATATATATATATAAATATATATTTATATCATATGAGTATGCCAGCTAGTTGAGTGGGTAGCAGACTGCAAACAAGAAGATATTTGGATGGAATAGTCACAGCTGCTGACATCGAGAAAACTTTGGATCATTTGTCACTGAAGGACAGTACAGGACAGATACTGGTCAAGCCCGTTTAATATGACAACCACCAGAGAGATTGCAATCTGCCAAACGGAAGGTGGAAAAGCTTGTCGAGGATAGAACGTTATCGTTATCATAGAATCATCGAGCCCATGGTCTGCCCCGGAGGAACTGGTTTCCAGGAAGAATTCATCCGGATCCTGTATGGTTTATAGTTGAGTCAATGACGTTTTCAGGAAGGACAACCACCCATTATTTCGAATTGACGACATACTTACCACATTGGCAGGCTTTAAATGGTCTTCAACATTGGATTCGAGGAGCAGATGCTGAAAAGTAGGCATACATGGAGATGATGGAGAGAACCTTCAGGATTTTATCAGATAACTGTTTTGCCTTCCATTCTCTGTAATGCTTCGACGACTTTTGAGAGATCAATGGAGCTGATATTGCTTGGAATCACTTCGAAAACGAATTTCGTGGAATATCAGGCCAACCTGCGTCTTTTCCAGAAGCGAGTGGATTTCTTGTGCCACGAACTTTCAGCTAGAAGTAGTCAAACAAATGAATTGAAAATAAAGGCTAATTGAGATTGGCCGAGACCACAAGATAGAAATGTGGTGGAAAGCTTTTAAGGCCGGCGTACTCATCACCAACGATGGAGATAAAAAACAGAGAAGGTGAAATAGCTAGATGGATGCAGAAACTAAACCAGTACCATTTCAAAATCATCAGGATGTCTACGTTCGAGAAAAACACTGCGAGAAAAAATACCGAAAAACAGAAATTTTCACCTACCTTCGAAAGATTTTTGAAAACGGAAACGGATACAGTTCCCGAAACGTCAAGAGTATATGGAGAAGTATCTCCGAATTCAATAGTTTTTTGTGATTGGCACAAAATTAGAATACGACAAGTTACTTGTCTACTCTATATCATTACATTCCTCATCAAATTGAAGGATTCGCTTGAAAACCCACAATAGGTATAGAACTTCTCAAGGGTCATTAAAATGGAGTTGATTGAGATATTTTGTACATTTTTACGTTTTGTTTGCCCCAAATAATACACAACATGTCACATTTCAACATGTAATAGGATTTCTCAGTTTTGTTCTCCCGCTTGGAAGCCCTCATTCACCTAAGTTATATCCCTCTATAACTATTCATTACATGATACGATTTGAATTTAATTTGATCAAACAAACGTGGTGTGTTCAAAACCTGAAGTACGTGTGGGATATAATTAGTTTATTGCTTTGTTCAAACAGATTACGTGATGCACTGAAAAGGAACACTAGTTGGAATTTTATGGCTTTGTTACACGTATTATTGATCGAAAGTCAAGAATGTGTCGAACATTTGGACATGGAAACATTCATAAAAAGAAATCTTATCAACTGTAGTGTTGATAATATTAATTTCACGATTATTCATACTGAATTATTCTTGACAAATATCAAAAACAGAACAACTGAGCTATAGCTTTAATATAAAAGAAAATTGTATGGGAGGAGGGGGTTATTTTGGCTGACTATATTATTGTGGTTAACCATAGCAGTGGATAAATACTTCATAGTCATAATCAGAATGATATGCTTATTCTTTCAACCACTCCATTACCTGCATACTCACAAAAATGATTTTGATGAATTATGATTTACCTCTGTACGCTTTGGTCATGAGACCATACGTATTCATCCTCATGATAATTTTGAAAAATGAGAAAATCCCGTTTTTATTCGTAGTTCAAAATGAAAAACCAAACACAATAAACCCTCAGAGCACGAGCAACCTACTTCCAACCGGGATACCCAGTTACAGGAAATGCTATCATAGAATACGAAATATATATAAATATATATATATATATATATATATAATAATAAATTAATATAATATATATAATTATATATATATATATATAAATATATATATATATATATATATATAATAATAATAGTAATATAATAATAATAATTTATTTGCTAAAAATACAATAAAACATTGAATCGTGCAACACATTCAAATTATAGAAAATAAATAGAGTAGAATACCCATAAAAGGTAAAACCTTGTGCATGGGATATATATGTATATATATATATATATATATATATATATATGTATATATACAGGGTGTAACATGAGTACGTTAAAATATTCAAGTGACGTATTCCTGAGACAATTTTAAGAAAAAAAGACTATATAAACTTGTGTCCGGAAATGCTTCGTTTCGGAGATACAGAGTGTTGAAATTGAATTTTTTTGTTCGATTTTTGAAAATAACTTTTCAAAAAATAAGTTATTTACATTAAATTTGGAACCTGGGATTTTGTTGACGTGGGAAATCATAATTTCGTATCAATTTTCATGTAACATCTGGAGGGCGCTGCGTACGCTGTCATTATTTATTTCAAATTGCCCTAACATTTTCGACAGTAAACTTCTGGTACTTTTCATGAGAAAACCTTATTTCCACACCTTTCCCAAGTAAAAAAGGTACACCTCCTCAACAACGCTGGAGGTGATCGTTTTCGAGATATTTACAATTTTCTATATCGATGCTCCTAGGGCGCTAAGTGAAGTTGCTGAGAACATTACAAAAACTAAGTATATGGTTGGTCTCGTCAAAATCAACCACTTTTTTCCTATGAAATGTTAATCGAAAAATGATTTGTTTCCGAGATACAGATTGTTGAAATTTTTCAAAACATGGTTGGTTTTTGTCATAAGTTATTTGCAACTGCAGTTATTTTCATCAAACTTTAAACACGGACTTCTTCCAAACTGAGCACTATAAAACTGCTTAATCAATCCAAATTAAAAAAATTGTAGGTTTAATTATTCAATTAGAATTTGCTACATTTCGGATTTGTAAAAAAAAACAATTCGGAGAAGTACTATGTTATTTATTAGGCAATTAAACATATAAAAATTGAACGAAACAACTATTACAACAACTGTTCAAAGTGACGACCCCCAACAGTAATGCAAGCTTCTGCTCTCCTCATCAAATAATTCCGCACCCGTTGAAAATGCTGGGAGTGTTTCTTATCGTTTCGCAGCAAGCTATGATGCGATCCCTTAACATTTTCTTGTTTTCAATGGAGCTAGCATAAACCAGTTATTTTAGGTGTCTCCAGAAGGAAAAATCCAAGGGATTGGGGTCTGGTGTCCTCGGAGGCCAATGCTGAGTGCCTCCTCTTCCTATCCATCGTTGGGGATATGCTACGTCTGAGAAATTTTTTGCTATCTGACTGAAATGAGCAGGGGCTCCATCGTGCATGATCCAAGAGTGATTTCGGAGACCCATGGGAACATCTGAAATAAACTGAGGAAGTTCGTGTTTCAAAAAATTTTGGTCAGCATCTTCATTGAAACGTAAGGGGAGAAAATAGGGCCCAATTGAATAATCCCCAATTATTATATAAAAGAGAATCTGTCCTGGAGAACTGCCTCCTCCAATTCCACAGTTCTTGTGGTCCGTGGCCGTCCTACTGCAGAATTTTTTTCAAAGCTTCCAGATTCGGAAAGTCGCCGGAAAGGATTCGCAATTGTCGCTGCACAAGGAGTGACGCGTTGGGAATACCTTTCCTGATAGATGCGTCTGGCCTCGGTTCAATTTCCGTCAGCCAAGCCGTATGCAAAAACCATATCAGCCATTTGAGCATTCGTAAAGTCGGGCATGGTACCAGAAAATCACTTCATGAACTCCGAACTGTGAATTTGTCAATGAATAGTTGAAAATATGACAGCGAACTATTTTTTTAAATGAACGTTCATAGCCTACTCGATTTAATCACCCGAATTTGCAAGCGGAGTGACAAACATTATTGAAATCTAATTTGGCTATATTGATTAAGCAGTTTTATAATGCTCAGTTCAGAAGGAGTCTGTCCGGGTATACTGCGTATAAAGTTTGATGAAAATAACTGAAATTGCAAAAAACTATGACAAAAACCAACCATGTTTTGAAAAATTTCAACAATCTGTATCTCGAAAACAAATCATTTTTAGATAAACATTTCATAGAAAAAAAGTAGTTTATTTTGATGAGACCTACCACATACTCAGTTTTTGTAATGTTCTCAGCAACTTCACTTGGCTCCCTAGGAGCTAAGTAACATGCATCGATATAGAAATTTGTAAATATCTCGAAAACGATCACCTCCAGCGTTGTTGAGTAGGTGTAATTTTTTTATTTGGAAAAGGTGTGGGAATGAGGTTTTTTTATGAAAAGTATCAAAAGTTTACTGTCAAAAATGTTAGGGCAATTTGAAATAAATAATGACAGCGTACGCAGCGCCCTCTTGATGTTACATGAAAATTATTATAAAATTATGATTTCCCACGTCAAAAAATCCCAGGTACCAAATTTCGTGCTGATAACTTATTTTGTGCAAAAGTTATTTTTAAAAGCGAACAAAAAAATTCAATTTCAACATCCTGTATCTCCGAAACGGAGCTTTTCCGGAAACAAGTTTATATCGACTTTTTTCTTCAAATTGTCTCAGGAATACGTCATTTGAGTATTTTAACGTATTTATGTTACACCCTGTATATATATATATATTTATATAAAATACGCATTTTTCAGTCATTCTCAAAAAATTTTTTTTTGAGAATTAAGCATCAAAAACTGTATTTCGACACATATTTTCATAACTTTAGTTTCATTTCCAAAGCACCCTATGGTTTTTTTTCTTCGTTAAAAACGGCAAAAGTTTATTAGACAATTCTTGTTTTAAAATTCGACTACACCGCTGGATTTGTAGTCGTCATAAATGAAAACCATGACAATTCCATAGAAAAATATTGGTTAACAACGAAGTTACAACAACTTTAATTTTGGAAACAAAGTATTTGATATTAATTTTCATTTAAATTATAGATATATTTGAAATATGGCAACACTGCCAATACAAAGTAGAACACTAGTGGATTTGTACAGCAAAAATCTGAAGTCAATAGCTTATTCCGTTCTACAGTTATAACTCCTGAAAGTATGGTAATGTGAGCGATTTCTGGTGGAAGCGATTTTGTAATAAAAATCTAACTACGCCACTGGATGTGAGAATTATATTCCTTCGAAATCATTTCTTCAAGTTTAGGTTATGAGTGTATTCGAAAATGACAGAAAATTAGGAATTCATTTTTAAGTTATGCAGTTTTCAATAGCCGATAAAAACGAAACGAACCGAATCAAGTTTTAAAGTATCAAAATTATTTATTCAATAATAAAACAGAAAGCAGGACAAAAAATGTTTCTTTTTTATTCTGCAAAACTCAACTGAAACAAGCTTTTAGAGAAGGTATCAATAATTTGAGGAAAGCTGAACTAATACATTGGGCATAGGTATTGAACTAAATCAATAGCAGGCTGTGATTTAGTACACCACAAATCGCTCACGTTACCATACTTTCAGCAGTTATAACTGTTGAACGAGATGAGCTATTGAATTCGAATTTTCGCTGTACAGATTCACTTGTGCACTACTTTGTATCGGCAATGTTGTCAGATTTCAAATATGTCTGCAATCTAAATAAAAATTATAATCAAATACTTTGTTTCCAAAATTAAAATTATTGTTACTTCGTTGTTAACCAATATTTCATATGAAATTTTGATGGTTTTCATTCATAACGACTACGAATCCAGTGGTGTAGTCAAACTTGGAAACAAAAATTGCCTAATAAACTTTTGCCGTTTCTGACGAAGAAAAAAAACCATAGAGTGCCTTGGAAATGAAATCAAAGTTATGAGAATTTGTGTCAAGGTACAGTTTCTGAGGATCGATATTAGGAAAAAATATTTTTGAGTTTGACTGAAAAATGCGTATTCTACGGGGGTGGTTCCATTTTAAATTGGTCACACACACACACACTCACTTGAGAAATGTAACATTTCTGGATTTGGTTTCATTCCTCCAAGAGTTTTTACAGTCTTTTATGAATCACATCACTCCATCGATAAAACCCAGAAACACAACGATGGGATACTAGTTTAGCAGACACACAACACACTGCTCTACTGCACTGGCGTGATTACAAACGATAGCACGTGCAGAGTGACATCTCTCTCGCATCTACGTAAATAATCTATGGAGTTTTTTTTAACTGAGCTTCATGTACCTCCTGTCATCTGCCCCAAGAGTTGTCACTTCATTTGGATGCGCAATGGACAAAGAAGGTTACAGTGATCATATATATATAATTTCATTTCTATTCAATATCCAATTGAAAATGTTTCCCTTTTCAACATGAATACCCCACAAGAGGTTATCTTGAACGAAGGAAGATAGTGACTAAAGTTTATCTTTCAGTCGCAGATGATTCCACATCTGATTTTATGAACATCCTGGTCATATTTCCAAACAAATCAATTCATTTCAGTACTTTCAAAATGCCTTCCATCAATTAGACATTATGTTCTCCTCAAATTAGGACTCTCTAGGCAACTGTTTACTTTTATTGAAAAAAAATTCAAATCAGTTTTATACGTATTTACGAATAAGACGCAATCCACCTTTGGTGTAGTGATAATCGTCTACAACAGAATGTATCCAAATGCAACATGATATCGTTATTAAAAAAACGAGAACTTTAAAGTACGACTATATACTCGACAATAATATAATCAATCGGGTACAGGATATAAAACACCTTGGTATTACATTTATAGCAAACTAACATTTACAACACATATCAGAAATACGGTCGTCGAGGCAAATAGGATGATCGGTTTTATTCAGAGAAATGGCAGGAATTAAAAAAATATTGCCACCATAAAGTCGCTATATTTTGCGTAAGCTTGGTCCAAGTTGGAGTTTGGTTCTCTGATAAGGAATCCAACTATCGATCAGTAGAAACACATCTATTGGAGGTGTACAGAAAAACTCTTGAAATATTCATGCCTAAGAGTCGATGGGCCATATTCTGTGAGAGGCATCGACCACAATGTTTTGTTGTCACGATTTAAAAAGACATCGTTGCAAACAAGAATAACTATTTTTGGAATAAAACTCCTACAGAAACTATTCAACAACAGTATTGATTGTACTGCTCTTTTAAACGATATTAATTTGTTAGTACTCATAGGCGGTGGTCCATAGAAAATAAAGTTCTATTGCGAAGCATCGCGAACAAACGTTATGATACGATCACCATTGATTTACTTGTGTAGTAGCTTCAATAATATTTGTTAAATCTGTGACATTCATTTTGATCAGTGAACAAGGTTATGACATTTATCGTTAACCACCTATGATAATTTCATAAGTCAATGCTGCTATTGAATTTTCTTCTTTTCATCTCAATTTTTAATTTTATGTATATGAATACTTGGTAATATAGCTTCATTATACATTGACTCCAATATATTTCCCCAATTAACAATCTTGTGATTTTGTTTGTCAATACTGGTACTTTGCAAGATCTTCAGTGTTGTATACTCTATCCAATTTGATTTCCTCTTTTCCTCTAGTTTGTTTGTTTGTTGTTTTCAACCGCTTTCTCAGTTGTTTGACCAACCCTCAGAAGTTAATGAAAACGAGTTGAGATAACGGGGGCCTTGCCTTCCATAGTAGGATCCGAAACCACTCTTGGGACTTCGAAAAACTGTTCACCAGCTGCGGGAGTCGAACCCGCGCCGGGTGGAAACGGTGGACACAAGACCAACGCCCGTGCCACTGAGCCACTAGCCCCGATAACATTTAACATTTAGTTCCACATATTTTCCTGATTATTTGTTGTTCTTGTGACTATATATATATATATATATATATATATATATATATATATATATATATATATATATATATATATATATATAAATGAATATATTGTTATGTTATGAAAAACCAGTTATATATTTTAAAAGGAAAAAAGGAAACAGTTTCATAAAAAACCCACAAAAAGAATAATTACTTAATAGCTATTTGTTCAAGAGATATTGTTTTTACATATTTTGAAATTCTATTTCCTTTATGAAGCCTCTGTATAATATGAATAGATAAAAATATTCAAATACTATAATACAATCAATTTCATACACTGTCATGATGATTACAACCCATAATTATTCAAAAGACAACAAGAAAGGTCTAGATTTACATGATCATCCTGAATAAAATGTGATAAACAAAATTATAACCTTGAAACATACAGTATATATGAAATTGTATGTAACTGAAAGTAGCCAATGGGAAAACAATAAACTTCTTGATGACAATAGCCAATCAGGGAACAATATGGTCAAATGTAAGATTTGAAATTGTGAGAAAATAAGAACGGAAAAGTGTCAGAGACAATTATGATTGAATATTGTAAATAGTCTGTAAGAAAGGAAAAATAGATTCATTTATAAGTTTTGACAAATAACCCCAAACAGTGAAAATGTGAGAACATAGTGCGCGAATTCAAAAATTCAAATAAAAAGGACTGAGGAAAATTGGTATCCAAGTAACGAAAAACAAAGCCACAAGGAGACCGAAAATAATTTGAAAAAGAATGCCACGTTTTATTTGGGAGAAAAAAAATTCAATTATTTCAACATTATAAGCAGAAAATCAACATTACCTTATTTGTACACCATATACAAATATTCCAAAGCTGATTGCTGAATTTGTATGGTTCCTTCTTTTGGTATTGGAGTTCCTGAGAGCATTGGATTGAGAGAAAATCCAAATTCTGGGTGTGTATTGAACACCTATAGTTCCAGCGTCAGGTATAAACTTTCCTAGTGCACAATACGAACTGAACAACTTCACTAATAACTCATATCCCATCAGGAGAACTTCATTTCATTTGATTTTGAACTATTGAAGAAATTTTCACTTTCAAGGTAAAAGTGAGGTTGTGTCTATTTATCCATGACCTATTTCCCATGATTATCAATGAAAATCTGTAGATTGACAATAGAATGAGTGATTCATCGTAGGCCAGGTCAATTTAAGTTTTCCTGAATAAAGGAAATAATTGCTTTTTCATACTTTGTCGTTTTGTTTTTCACAATTATCAGGAATCATATTTATAAACACAGAAATTGACATCAAGACCAGAATAGTGGCTCTATTGCCTGAACCGGCTATCTGAGAGAAGGGGCGTACCAACTGAGTTTAGTCGTGGTAAGAAAAAGCATAACAATTGGCAGCAACGTGACGTGAGAACAGTGACGTTAGCTAGCAATTATTATTACATCACAAAACATATTATACAGGGCGAAAATACTCATCTATATCATAACAATTTGGCTCACAACGAAGAGCGGAAATCATTAGCAATCTTCATTTTATAACAACAATTTATATTTGCAAATTATCATTATATATCAATTGGCACCCAAAACGTGGGGCGAAATAACAACAAAATGATTTGTTATATCTCATTATTATAACAATATATATATATATATATATAGTCACATGAACAACAAATAATCAGGAAAATATGTGGAACTAAATGTTAAATGTTATCGGGGCTAGTGGCTCAGTGGCACAGGCGTTGGTCTTGTGTCCACCGTCCCAAGTCCCAAGAGTGGTTTCGGATCCTACTATGGAAGGCGAGGCCCCCGTTACCTCAACCCGTTTTCATCAACTTCTGAGGGTTGGTCAAACAACTGAGAAAGCGGTTGAACACAACAAACAAACAAACTAGAGAAAAAGAGGAAATCAAATTGGATAGAGTATACAACACTGAAGATCTTGCAAAGTACCGGTATTGACAAACAAAATTACAAGATTGTTAATTGGGGAAATATATTGAAGTGAATGTATAATGAAGCTTTATTACCAAGTATTTATATACATGAAATTGTAAATTGAGATGAAAAGAAGGAATTTCAATAGCATCATTGACTTATGAAATTATCATAGTTGGTTAACGATAAATGTTATAAACGTGTTCACTGATCAAAATGAATGTCACAGATTTAACAAATATTATGAAAGCTACTACACAAGTAAATCAATGGTGTTCGTATCATAACGTTTGTTCGCAATGCTTCGCAATAGAACTTCATTTTCTATGGACCACCGCCTATGAGTACTAACAAATTAATATCGTTTAAAAGAGCAGTACAATCAATACTGTTGTTGAATAGTTTCTGTAGGAGTTTTATTCCAAAAATAGTTATTCTTGTTTGCAATGATGTCTTTTCAAATCGTGACAACAAAACATTGTGGTCGATGCCTCTCACAGAATATGGCCCATCGACTCTTAGGCATGAATATTTCAAGAGTTCTTCTGTACACCTCCAATAGATGAATTTCTGCTGATCGATAGTTGGATTCCATATCAGAGAACCAAACTCTAACTTGGATCAAGCATACGCAAAATATAGCGACTTCATGGTGGCAATATTTTCTTAATTCCTGCCATTTCTCTGAATAAAACCGATCATCCTATTTGCATCGACGACCGTATTTCTGATATGTGTTGTAAATGTAAGTTTGCTATAATATGTAATACCAAGGTGTTTTATATCCTGTACCCGATTGATTATATTATTGTCGAGTATATAGTCGTACATTAAAGCGATATCATGATGCATTTAGATACATTCTGTTGTAGACGGTTATCACTACACCAAAGGTATATTGCGTCTCATTCAGATTGTACTCGTTGACAATCAGTAATGTCTACAATTTTATTGTTTGATTTGAGGTCATCTCCAAATAGTAGGCTGGGAATATTCGAAGAGGTTGTCAGGTCATCGATAAACATTCAAAGCAGGAAAGCCTCAGATCAGAGCCTTGTGCCACTCCGGACGTAAATACATATAAAACTGATTAAATTTTTTTTTCAATAAAAGTAAACAGTTGCCTAGAGAGTCCCAAATTGAGGAGAACATGATGTCTAATTGATGGAAGGCATTTTGAAAGTACTGAAATGAATTGATTTGTTTGAAAATATGAACAGAATGTTCATAAAATCAGATGTGGAATCATCTGCGACTGAAAGATAAACTTTAGTCACTATCTTCCTTCGTCCAAGATAACCTCTTGTGGGGTATTCATGTTGAAAAGGGAACCATTCTCAATTGGATATTGAATAGAAATGAAATTATATATAAATGATCACTGTAACGTTCTTTGTCCATTGCGCATCCAAATGGAGTGGAAACTCTTGGAGCAGATGACAGGAGGTACATGAAGCTTGGTTAAGAAAAACTCCATAGATTATTTACGTGGATGCGAGAGAGATGTCACTCTGCACGTACTATTGTTTTTAATCACGGCAGTGCAGTAGAGCAAAGTGTTGTGTGTCTGCTTAGCTAGTATTATATCGTTGTGTTTCTGGGTTTTATCGTTGAATAGTAATGTGATTCATAAAAGACTGTAAAAACTCTTGGAGGAATGAAACCAAATCCAGAAATATTACATTTCTCAAGTGAGTGTTTTTTTTTTTCAAAGCTTTTCCGGTCTTTGAGGCATTTTTCATTTCATAGGTTTTTCACGACTACCTACAAGGGATGCCTTGGAAGTATAGGTGTTTACTCGCAAATCAATTGGCAAAAAAATCGAAGAATTTGCTCAAATCATTACGAAAGGGATTGTTTCATTCGAACGGGTTTGAATGTCAGACTAAAACCTCACTCAAAACCTACCTTTTGCCTGTCAGTGGTGAACGAATGTGACAGATCTGAATCAACAATTACTCCATCACATATGTCTGAGGCACCACATATTTAAACTGATCCACTGTATAACTGTAACATCTGTGGATCTAGTTGTGAGGTAGTTATATCTTGTAGTCACCTTGTATCAATTGATCTTGTGAGTTGGTTGTCAAACTGGATAAAGTATTTTCCAATTGTGCGAACCAAGTTTCTCTCAGAAGCTAATGTATCACGATAACATCTTCAGAAAACAAATATGTCTCTACTTCTGATGGTACCCCAACTACCATACGTGAAATGCTCAAGAGGAAATTGAAAGTAGCAAGGTATGTTGGGTTTCCTGAATGTGATTTGACATTCTTCCAATTTTTGAATATTAAATTTTATATATGGGCTCTATTCAATTGAACAGAATCACTGACTGGAACTTGCTCTGTTGGAATAAATATATCCTTTTTCAGTCCCAACTCATCAACTTCTTCTTCCACAATGAGAAAAAGGCAAAACTTGTCAAGAAAATTCACAATTACAAGTGGAATATATTTTAACTTTTCAATATATTTGGTATTTGATACTTTCTGTTCAGTTGTAGTATCGACAAAATGAGTATTTAAATAATAAAGATTCTTTGAGAAATTTTCGTGTTGAATTGGGAAAAAGCACCATTTTTGGCCGCCCCACCATTAGTGGCCCTTGAACAATTAACGTATCATAATAGTACTTGGGTCTACGTCCTATTCATAGAACGGAGAAATTTCGACTCTTCATAACCTCCCACAATTTCGGTACGAACTGCATCACTTTTACGATTAGCGTTCAGTCACAAAGTATCACTCACCGAGTTGACATCTTGTCAGAAACGTTCTGCTCCGTTCGGTTAAAAATATAACAATGGAAACAGGTGAGTTAATTTTAGCTATATTACAATTATAAGTGAACATTTTGTTAACAGTTGTTTATCATGAGTCTTGTATATGATTTATTCATATTATATTTCATTCACAATAACTTAATTTCATTTTGAATCAATATTGGATTGGGTGGCCACAAATAGGACATGAATTATTGCATCTGTGCCATTAATGGTCATCTGTTGGCTACTAGTGGAACAACTGTCATCCTTTTTTGACCAATAACAATGTTTGGTAATGGCTATTTATGGAATACTATGATCCAATTTCGGCCGTATGAAATAATTTACTGGCCACTATGAGAACATGCATGTTCCAATAGTAACCATTTATCTAGTTTGGATATAAGGAAGAACTTACCTAACTAGAACATGTTTTAAAATTATTTTCGACTTTTTTCACAGATTATGGCTTGAAAGACAGAACAATAAGGAATGATCATAACCAAACAAAATCATTTGCGGCAAAGATGTAAAAGAAAATTTTTTCAATATGAACTTCAACATATACAGAATGCACTAGAAGCCATTCGGAAAGGAATGAAAATAAGCACAGCATGTTATTTGTATGAAGTACGTCGTTCAACAATCCGTAATAAATTGAGTGAAAAGGCTCCAGACACAACAGGCAGGGTCGGAAAAAGTCCAGTTTGAAAAAAGAATATAGAAGATCAACTGGAACAGTGGATAAGAACCATAAGAAAAATGGGCTTTCCGAAATGTCGGAAAGACTTTATTTTTCATTAAAAAAATTGGTAGAGGAAAGCCAACTGAAAATTCCGTTCAAGGCAAATACCCCTTGAAAAAATAGTTCAAGTTGTTCATGCGTTGACATCCAGAAATTTCTGTAAAATAGTCTGAGTATATTAATAGAGCTAGAGCATTAATCACGGAAAAAAAATCAGAAACTGGTTCAAAGGAACTCTTGATCTACTCAGTGATGAAGAATGTGTTTCGGACGATCCTGCAAAAATCTGGAATATGGATCGTACTATTTATGTCTAAAAGGTGGGCTTTTTCTAGCCGAAAAAGGTCTTCCAGTAAATGATACTTCTTCTTCTTCTGATAAAGGGAACATAACTACGTTGAAAACGACAGATGCTCTAGGAAAAATGGCACCACCTCTTACACTCCTCAAGTATGATCGTCTCCCAGACATAATTTTCAAGAATGAGCCAGAAGACTGGGGAGTGCGGAAATCACCTATAAGATAGATGACATCCGAATATTTTTACGAATATTTTTCAAACGTGTTGCTGATCTCAATTTCTTAAGATGGCCATTTCTCACATCTAAGTTTGCCTTTGAGTCGATTGTGTATCGAAAACAAAATAATTGTTGTTTGCTTGCACCCAAATACAGCACACATCCTTCAGCCTCTGGACGTAAGTTTGTTTCTTCCGCTGAAAAGCAAGTGGAAAACTCCAGTGAAAATGAAAATGTATGAAAATGATTGCACAATGGTAGAGATGTGAAAAAGCATGATATTACGCTCCTTGAAAAAATTATGGATTGAACCGATTTTAGTGAGTCAATACAAAATGGCTTCAGAATATGTGGCCCCTTTCCCTTTTCTGCTGACAACGTCAATCATTCTAAAATTACTCCAACACCAAAGGAATCATAAGTTGTAACATGTAAAACCAAATTTTGTCTTAAATATCCACAATATTTTGAATCTCATATACACCCTGAAATTCTTAAACAGTTCAAGCAATCTACATATATTCCTTCAGATAAATCTTCGAATGATATATGGATGAAATTTCGGAATGAAGATGGCTTATTAAACAACCGTTCAGAAAGCTACAATCAAAAACTCAACTATAAAAGTGAGTTACCAATTCAGAAATTTTCAGATAGTTGTATCATAGTCCCAGTTTCTCTCAAAATAGATAATAATAATGAAGTGATAGAGTATCCCGACGTTATAGAATTTGGCTTCATGAAGTATGATGATACTTTCATTATAGACAACACTTTGTTGTACCAGAGTATAGATAAATTGCTAGACCAAGAATCAGAAAAGAACTCCGAAACCTTGACAGACAACGAATCAATAAATATACTGAAAAATAGTTGATCGATTTCCCTTCAACTCTAAATCCCAACTCAATGACCCTACATATGGATACCGTCATTTTTCAAACACCAAAGAGAGAACCCATATATATCTTTTGAGTGACGTTCTTATCTATCCTAGCGAAGATAACATTAAAAAAAAAGAATAGTGAGATCTTACTTTTGTGGTAACATCTAATAACTGGAGAAATAACTCAAAAAAGGAAAGGAAATACGAAAGAAGCAAGATAAGGAGGTGAAAAAAAATACAAATAACACAAGATCGAAAGAAAATAAGATAACAAAAATTTTTAATGAAAACGTTTTGGCGTGTTCTGAAAAACCACCCGAAGTTGAAAAACTACTCTTGCAGGATAAATCGATGACAAAACAAGTCAGTTCTCCCCAGATCAAAATCCCGTTGGTGAGTGGAACGGGAATGTACTTTCAAGTTTTCAAAAAAGAATGAGATACTGGAAAATAAATATTGAAGGAAACTCCCCATGACATCCATGAGCCTAAAAATTCAAAATACAAAATTGTGCATTACGAAAGTACATTTTTCCCAGGAATAATTACTGATGAAAAGAATAACCAAGTACTCATCAGTACAATGGAAAGCTATGACAACGATTGAAAATGGCCCAAAAAAAGTATGAGATTTGGTACGACAGGATAGAGGTAATAGAAAAAATTCACAAAAAAAAATTCAAGAGGATATTTTTCTGTTGGAGAAATCAATGAACAACGTAGTTTTTAATGAATACTGCCTTCCACTAGAATGACAAAGTGTAAAACTGTATTCGACTTTGGTGTTTGTTTTATTCTGAAATAAACATGTTCATTAATTTCAAGCTTTTTCTACTAATCCTCATTCAAGTTCCATGAAAACAAGGTGAAAACAAACAGAGCGTACTATAGTTGAATAAATGGCCAAAAACCACATTAGGACTAAAGTGGCCATGAATGGAATAAAATCAGTGTTCAATAACTTCAAATTTGAAAAAATAATAGGAAAGAGACCATGAACTTCGAATATAAATCCGAAAAAAAATATACATTTGCCAACTGACAAAGGCGTAAGGTAAATTTTTTTCCTTTGATTTTTTTTTTATTCAGCAAAATGCCTCAACATGGCCACAAATGGTGCTTCTACCCTATGGCAACACGAGAACAATTGTCAAGAAATGAAAAATACAATCCCTTCATGGTATCATCAACACTCGGAAGAAAAAACACCCGATATCAGAAAGGGCTTCGGAAAATTCGACGAAATATTTCTCGTCAATACCTCAAAAATGAAAGATGTACCTAAGTGTCTTGTTTTGAATATTTTCCAGAACTTCGTGATTTCGCTATGACTTTAGTATTTTACTCGAGAAAAGCATATGATTATTTCCGAAAAACAATAAAATTATGCTTACCTTATCCATCAACTAAATCTGAGAAGGAAGAATTAATCTTTCCACTGATTATTGATGAAATGGCCATGAACAAGCAGGTGATATCAGATGGAAAATATGGGCATGTCAATTTTGGATATGATAATACAGATGACTTCGCAAGTATTGCTACAGAGGCACTGATATTTCTAGAGGTGTGCCACACAGAACACTGGAAAATAACCATAGGATATTTTCTCATTCGAGCCTTAGTGGAAATGAAACGATTAGCTGATGGTGATGTGAAAATAACATGGATAACATGTGATGGTATCTGCTGACATAACAATGCTGAAATGCCTCGGTTGTGTTTTACCTAAGAACACCATCGAATATAAGACATTCTTCGAATATTCCAACACTGATGACAAATTATATGCCATTCTAGATCCTTATCATATGCTCAAGCTGATGAGAAAAGCTTTATGAGATTACTTTCTTGGACGATGAAAATAAGTTAGTAGAATGGAAATATATCGAGAAATTGTATGAATAACAAAAATGTGAATGTTTATCTCTGGGAGTGGAATTGCGTGAGGCACATATGGAATGGCGCCGACAGAAAATTAAAAAACGATAAAAAATAAAAATAAAATTGTTTACTGATTTATCAATTTTTTTTTCAATAAATATGTTTATATATTCATCATATTTTTTTAGATAATTTATGTTTTTTGGAAATTTAACTGATATCAAAAAAAAATTGATAGTATGATCAGCTGAGAAAACTTTCAGGTTGAACTGGCTACACAAAATTCAACTAGCAGTGTTGCTGATGCAATAGAGTTTTTGAAGGATGATTTCCCGACTCCCAGAGTGCTGGCCCAACTATTAGGTTTTTGAGAATGATAGATATAGCTTTTGATATATTGAAATCAAGATCAAGTGTAGCCAAGTATTATAAAGCTGCATTGAGCATCCAAAATAAACATTTTTGGAGTCCGTTTTTTGAAGGATTAATTGTATATTTATCACTATAGTCCAATTCTGAGAAAGTACTCCATGTTGTCTCCCACCGATAGAAGAAGTATGTCCGACCTTCTAATGATCTACAAAATATTCAATAATCGTATTGATTGTTCTGAACTATCGTCCAAAATATCCTTAAGTACACCCAACAGAGATTTAAGAAAGCACGAAACTTTTAATACACCATTTAGAAAAACAAATTCAGGATTAAACTCTCCCATTTGTAAAATGGTGAGAACTTTTAATAGCCACTGTAATGACATCGCAATATTCAGGCTCTCATTTCTAAGGTTTGAAAACTACGTGAAAACCATGTTCTGCCTTCGTTCAACCTAATAATGATTATTTTCACTTCAATATACAGATAATATCTCCTTTGAATTGTTTATATATTGTTTTTATGTTGTTCACATTGTGTCACTCTATTCATAATTATTCATATTTGTTCATATTTGTTTAATTTATTCATATTTGTTCACAATTATTTATATTTGTTCATATTTATTCTATAATGCACCATTCATAATGTTTATCCTGTGAGTTATTTCAGCTCACTATTCGATTACTATTAGATTACCTGAAAAGAGGATACTCGTTGGATTTATCTGTTTGTATCCCTACTTTGTAATAAATAAAGAAATAAAAAATCCCAATGTAAAACTCTTGAAGGAATATCAATGGCAGATTCCCTTAGAAAAACACCATCATTGCTTTGAAATCAACTCTTGGGATTTTTGATGACTATGTGAAGACGAAAGCAATGAGTTTTTTGCCCACATACAAATTTGATCAAGATCACATTGAGTTGTTTTTTATAGCGTTCGGTGAGTTGCATGACAATTTTTCATATATCCAACACCAAGGAATGATAAATTGCCATCAGAAAGACATATAAGAGTCTGCATCGAGTGCGAGAAATATATACGAAGTTTACTCTCTGTCACTGGGAAAGAGAAAGCATCTACATCAATACAATGGCTACTACAGTCAGTCAAAGGTATTGTAATAAAAATATATTTCCACAACTAGCTGATCACTAGTTCGAGAACGAATTCAAGACATATCATGTATACATGTTAATGGAAGCAATTTGTTCTTCTTATATGAAAACCCACGCATATGAGAATTAAAAGATTCCTGATTAAAGTAAGGATCGATTACGGTGCGATAGCTCACATTTCAGCGAGAAAATATTGCGCAGATAATTGGATAGCATACATCATACAGTTATCAGAAATACACCTGGCACTTTTCATGCTATCACTATGGAAAGCCCCTACGTCGAAGCAATTGAACCACCATTCCTCCTCACCTCCTTTTGGCAATCAAATCTCACTAGGCCAACTAGGCAGTACCTTAAAAAAACCGAGTCCTCGAGACTGGGTAAAACCTTGAAATTCCTGCTTGTCTTTGCTTGACTGGTCTGTACTTCGAATACAACATTTTTTGTGGACTGTGGATTGTGTTTCGTTGATTGTGCCTGCTACTTCCAACATGAAACTGTACTGTGAAACCCTATGAACGATGGAAAGTGTTAATGTGGAAATAACCATGAGGCTACTGAAATAGGACATAGCGAAAGTACATCTCCTTCAGTCTCAGCAAGAATGAATTATAACTCACCTCAGAAACGTGGAGGGTTTCCAGTAGAATTTATGACGGGGCTCTCCACACATCTGTGACAGTTATTAGGTTTATTTGTCGAATCCGGTTTCCAAATCTAACACAACGAATTACTTTTTACGAACAGGACAGCTATAAGGGGTGTTGGTATTCATGATCCTCACCTGGATAACCTTTACTCCTTTCCGCAATCAATCTCCATTCTAGCTCGAATTTCGGATGGAGCTTGAGTTCACTGAATATTCCATCTCCGATTAAGTAGGAATAGCTCCTGTCCAGTTATATATTTTTCAGTATGGGTTCTTTGTTTTTGTTGAATTATCCGCAACTAGGTCGTGTACCAGAAAGTAGATTCTTGATAGTACTAATTTCGTTATGATATGGATGATGTGAGAAGTATCCCAGTAGTCCATTGGAAATTATAGATTTGGTATACCAGTTCGTATTCAGACTTCCATGTGGTAGTCTCATCACTAGAGTATCCAGAAACCCCATATTACAGACTGTCACACATAGCTGAAAATGTTGAATTCCAAGTACCTACGCAAACAATGAAAGTGAAAACACATTCGGAAGGGTATATTGTACTCTCGGTCCATGCTGCCAATGAAGGTACAATCAAAAGGAAAAGTATAGATATTTTCATTTATATAAAAAATTCAATGCCAAGTATACAATTCTTCATGTTTCGTGTTTATTTCTCGGAAAACCGTATTCCACTACGGAATTATACGATCAGAAGAACTAATGAGGTGAACAATATTTTTGAAAATATGAGATAAACATGAATTTGATACTCTTATATGATTTCTGATACTCACTTTGAATCCGATGTAGTCTCATCAGTCAACAACTGAGTCAAAATCAGGATCCTTTTCCATATAATTTTATTTCAGTTTTCTTTGCCCGAAAATGAATTGGAAAATCTATCACACAAACTTTCCACGAACTGGAAGAGATATTTTCATCTGTGCATTATTGTACAGAAACTCACACTTCATCTATTGGATTCAAATCGGGATGATAGGTAGGTAATCGTAAGGCCGGAGGTCTTCTAACGGCAAGTACAAAATCGATTTCGTAAGTTTTTACCCGAGGTTTGTTTAACTTCATGAAGTTTCATGAATCAACTTCCACCATATCATCTGTGAATCCAATATTTCATTTCGTCAGCCACTACTCCAATTCTGCTTTTCTACAAGACAAATTTGGAACTTTTCCAGTGTATCGTTATGATTGAACACATTATCCATTACTTGAACGCTATTCGGTAGCAAATTTGGTATCACCATTTCCTGCAGCCGCTTTCCGTTGTTTCCGTAGTACATTGCATCATAATAATCTTCAGATTTGATTTTGGGTTTGTATCAAAAGTAAACGTTTTTGAAAAAATAATTTCAACCGCAAGCATTCACTATTACAAGAATCATTTTGACACTACTCCATGTAGCCCCTCGTTTGAACACAGTCCTCCGAGATTGTATGACATGAATAGACGTATCGATATGTATGTATGAATGGGTGGGGAGCTGATATATCTAAAAAAAACAATAAAAGACAAAACATTTGAAAGTGACACTTTTCCACTTCATTTCAGAAGGTCAATGATCATTACAATTTTCGAAAGCGATGCCGAAAAAATCAGTATCGTCTCACGTCCTTGATTTTACTTCAGCAGAAATTTATTAAAATATTGAAAATTTCAGACACAATAATTGAATGAAATGGAAAAAACTTTTATCGAATATATAATTTGCAATCTTTTTATTAACAGATTAAATTTATGAAATACAATTCCGTGCTAAGTGCGTTCTCAGATGTAGTTCATGTGACTCAAAGATAAGAGGTGTCGCTGATGATTCATTCAAAAGTTACCTGAGAGACCGGAAAATAAGTCCAGAACTAAGCTCAGAATGAAAAGTTCAGTTAGCACTCCCACAGGGAACGGATTTGAACCCCGCATGATTTTTAATTTTCGTAGATAATCTCTAATACTGAATAACGGAAAAAGAATGCTTAGTTGAATATTCGAAAGAGATTATCTTGAACGATGGAAGATAGTGAACAGAGCTGACCCAAAGCACTGTGGTTAGTGTTAGTGAAAGCACTCAAAGCTCTTTTATGCTCGTGAGCACTCTGCTCCTGAGCACTATTTTGAACCAGTGCTTGATGGCAATTGCTTCGAGCAGTTCACGAAAAGGCTCAGAGCTTGGTAAGTAACTAAGCACTGAGCATATCCTTATCTATGTATCTATAACTGTTTTCAATACATGAAAACTACTGAACGCGTCTGTGTCCTTATATTATGCATATTTGAGAGATCACCTACAGTATTGATATGAGCATTGTTTTGAATATTTCATGAGTTGAGGCTCAACTGAATGCAGAAATATAATGAATAGACTTTCTATACACGATGATATACTTTAAAAAAATCTTTAGTACAGTTATAGGTGAAAAATTCAATACAGACTTCGATACAGTCGGGTTCATCATTGTCTGCCGACTGCTTTTTTTTTCTCCGGAGAGTCGGCCGATTATATCGGCCTATATTAATAAACACAAAAGTATCCTGCCCACATCTGAAGTTGTTCAGTCGAATGAAAAGTGGCGTCCAATGACATTATGGTAGCTGATGTTGTTTGTGCTGAATATTTGATTATAAGAAATAATAATTTCGGCCATTTTCTTGTTACGTACCCTCTATTCAAAAATAATTACTGTCCCTGACCAATTTAATCTCCGAAAAACAGTAAACGAGCCGATCTCAAACACAAACGATAAAAAAGTCGCAATTGAACATGAAGGGAATTCCAAACAGCTGATATCTAAACAGGGTGTATCATCTGCAGTGTTACAAGCTGAAGTGCGAAATGAATTGGACGGTTACATAAACTCAACAGAAGACAATATTCCACCGGTAATAAATTATGAAAAGGAATGGCAGAAAGTGGAGAGTTGAAAACGCAGAAGAAATGTAATTGTAGGTAATAATGACCTTGAATCCATCAAAGGATTCCCAAAATACAGTGTATTACATGTCCATAGAATAGATCCGAAAACCAAATATGATGACTTTAACTTCCCAGAGGCAAATTGTTTCTAGATTTCCAGACATTCACACATCATATAAAGTCACCATTTATGAGAGAAATTTCAAATTAGCAATAACCCCTAGTATATGGCCGTCAGGAGACTGTATAAGTCGTTTATTTCAGCTGGGCAACAGAACCGATGCTCCGAAGTAACAGAAATTAAGCCTAATCTATTACTTGTTGATGTGAACACTCTCAATGGTGGTGAAATAAACTGCATACATACGGACATATGCGGTTATAATGACATGAACATGTTCAACAATGCACAAAAGAACATGGCCTTGAAGAAGATTCTCTGAAGAATGTGATAATTGATGGTTACGACCTGGTTAGCCACTTTTCCAGAACGAAAATGTCATGTCGCGGAGTCGCCATATGGGCCAAAAAAGGTATCAATGTGAACTATATCAATCTTAGTAAATTCTGTATTCAGCAACATTTTGAAATATGTGCAATCAGCTTCAAAAATAAGGGTTATCTGAATATTATACATAACTGTTATCGATATCTATGCGGAGATGCTAAACTTTTCATGGATTATTTTACAGCTGTTGCAAATTATCTATATAGATTTCAATTTCGATGTTTTTGAGAATGATAATTCTGAGGATTCATGTAATGTCATGTTGAATTCCAACTGTAAACCAATTGTTGAATGGCCTACTAGAGTCACAAAAGATACATGCACAATAATTGATCAAATCTTTCTAAATTTTGATAATACTGGCATATGTTGTGTCGAGGACAACTCGTTTTCCGACCACAGGAGTATATTACTTGAACTAGATATGTTTTACAAAGATGGTGAGTCACCTAACAATCATAGCCGTGTTAGACGAAGTTATAGTGGATCTCATATAAAAAATTTCGAGAATGCTCCAATGAATGAGAACTGGTCATCTCTTACTGAAATTCATCAGTGCCAAGAGGCCTTTGAATACTTTACGACACATTTATGTTCCATTTTGAAACAAACTTCCCAAAAAAAAAAAATCATAACAATAAGAACAACAAGAAATGGATCAATGAAAAAAAATTCCCGATTGAAAAAAAGACCTTCTTTGAACGATACATATAAAAAGGCTGAAAAAGATCACATTTCCCCAACAACTATGATTAAGAAAGAATACTATCAAAATAAAATATCCAAATCCGATAATAAATCGAAAGCATCATGGGATGTCGTTTCTGAACTAACTACTATGAAAAAGAAACCAAAAAATATAATAATTGAAAAAAATGGTACACTAATTGAAGATCCCCAAGTCATCGTAACTCAGCTCAATATATTCTTTTTGGACGAACCTGGTGAGATAATAAGAAACATAGATCGCAGAAATATATCGGGGAGATCATTTTTCAATAATAACTTCATTTTGCACACCCTATATCTTCTTCCTTATACTGAACAAGAATAATCAAGCTTGTTGAATAGAAGATTGAAAAACGAAAAAATCCTCTGGTCCTGACGATGTTGTTTCTACTGAAGAAAATCCTACATACAATAATCAATCCCCTAACAAATCTTATTAACCTCTCCTTCTCTGAGGGTCACTTTCCTGAGATCATGAAAAAAGGTAAGGTTAATGAACAATTACAGGCCAGTAACTGTCCCGTACTCCCTTTCTAAGATATTTGAATACGCCTTTCTGGATAGACTCATGAATTTTATTGTTGGAAATGACATCCTGAGTAAAAATCAACATGGATTTCGGACAAAGAAATCTACCACTACGGCTCTAGTATCATTGTTGAATTCAATAAAAGATTCGGTTGAGGCAGGCGGATGTCCTGCTGCAATATTTTGTGATTTGAGCAGGGCATTCGACTGTGTCAATCACACCAAACTCCTGTCAACTCCCGAGAATTATGGTGTTAGAGGGGTCTCCTTGAATTGGATCTCTTCTTCCTTGAAAAATCGGGAACAATATGTCTCCGTACAGTATTGTAACAACGAAAGAACATCAAAAATTGACTCAGAGTCAGTTTCTATCG
This sequence comes from Gonioctena quinquepunctata, assembly GCA_018342105.1. NCBI lineage: Eukaryota > Metazoa > Arthropoda > Insecta > Coleoptera > Chrysomelidae > Gonioctena > Gonioctena quinquepunctata. The sequence goes on along the minus strand of JAFIRS010003198.1, from coordinate 40,350 downwards.
ATAAGGGTGTACCACAAAGATCTATTTCCGGTCCCATTTTATTTATATTATACGTGAACCAAATCGAAACTGTTCTGGGAGAAATAAACCACACTGCCAATGCAGATGATTTCTCTTTGATTGTGTCAGCTTCTGGCTCCCATTCCATGGTTGAGGAATGTAGCAATTCAATTGCCTTAGCATCCGAAAATATATCAATAACAATGATCTATTTTTCAATGCCAATAAAACCCAAATTATTAAATTTCACCATCGCCCCAACATCATTTCTCGACTACAGTTTGATTTTGAAGATTACACCTTCGCGAACACCCATGATCCTATAAAAATTTCATTTTGATCAGTTTCTGGACTGGAAAGCTAACTGTAAACAACTCATTTCAAAATTGAATTCCTTGATATACCTCTTTATGAATCTACGTTTTGTACTGGAAATAGATCAATTGCTAAGTTTGTACCATGCTCAGGTGGACTCTAGACTGAAGTACGGCGTGAGTCTCTGGGGCCTCTCTTCAATGTCTAAAAATGTGTTCATTGCACAGAAACGTATTGTTCGAAGTGGCAAACACGTTCTCATGTAGAGCAATATTTATCCAATACCATATTCTGCCCTTACCTTGTTTCCTCATATATGTATATGTATTCCAGGACGAAAATAATTTTTTACTGAATGCCAATATTCATAATTTGAACACAAGGAACCGAGAATTGGTACATGTTCCATACGCAAGATTCAAAATAACTTCCGACTCCCCAAACTATCTTGGCCCTAAAATGTTCAATCATTTACCAGATTTGATTGAAAACAGCAATAATATTCCTGTGTTCAAAAGTAGACTTAGATCCTTTTTACAGGAAAAATGTTTTTATAGTGTGGGATAATTTTTCTCTTGATACTTTTGTCTTCATCAACTTGACTATTCCTATATAATTTTGTAAATTATCTTATGAAAATAAATGATTATTATATTATTATCGTTTTTAAACACTACCAGTCAGGCCCTTACTTTCGAAGCTCCGACCCATTCGGAAGGGCGCGCTGGTTACATAAACCAATGACCTCTCCCCACACCCGTGAGGTGAGAGATCATTGGGTCCAAGAATCATGTGTCCTGAACAAACGTAACGATCCGAGAATGACTGCCTTCTGCATGCGGCCGGCTAGAGATTCTGCCGATTTACGGCATGCCGGTATAATTTCCAGGTTTGAGAGTAGCGTTGGCATCATTCCACCAAGGGCCCCTATAATCAGAACCACTATCTTTACAGAATGGTCTGGATAGAGTCTGCGGAGCTCGAAGAGTAAATCTCGATACTTCGTCCGTTCTCGTCCTCTTTCGCACGATATTCGTTCTGCCCGGAGCCGAAAACTCTATGACGAATATCGTTTTCTGCTCGCGGTCGAAGAGGACTACATCAGGCTTGTTGGCTTGTATTTGCCTGAGGGTGGGGAATGAGTAGTTCCAATAAATTCGGCACTTCTCATTCTCCACAACGGACTCAATATCCCCCGGAGCGTAGGGCAGCACCGGTGTCTCATCAATACCGTACGAGTGTCGTAAATGATAATACAGCACTCGTAACGCCGCGTTATGACGATGGATATAGGCTGAGACCGCATATACTGTACATGCTGACAGCAAGTGCATGATGGTCTCAGGCGCTCCACGGCAGGCCCTGCATCTTGTGTCAGGGACCTCTATACCCATCACGCGGCTTCGGTAGACGAGAGTGTTGAAAACACCGTCCTGGCAAGCCATGATGAATCCCTCAGTCTCCGACTTGAGTCCACCTGACCTAAGGAATGCAAAGGTCAGCCTTTCGGATAAGCCGTGGTCTTCAATGTGTTTGTAGAAGATTCCATGCATCGGCTTATCCTTGTGGAGCTGCAGATGTACAGTATTCCCTGCAGCTTTTATGTGGACTCCTCGTCGAGCGGGCTCCAACTCGGTAACAGAGTCTTGGATATCCCGCTCGGTGTCGAATACAAGACCGAGTTCATCGGCTGCACGGATTGCTGCCTTAAAAAGAAACGCTCCTTTCCCTGCGGTCTCATGGTCTTTGACCATGCAGAGAAGGGGATCCAAGCTCCTGATGACTTTACAGGCTCCATCCAGCACCATCCTGTTGTGTAGACACTCCAAACTCAAAGTCCACGGCCTCCTTGTTTTCGGGAGGTACAACCGTGGAACGGACGATTTCGGATGCAAACTACGATGTAGGTGCATCATTTTGCGAGTCTTTACGTCGATTGCACGCAGCTCTTCCAGGGTCCACTTCACGACCCAAAGGAGTAGATTAGTATTGGAACGGCAAGCATGTTGGTGGCAGAAACTTTGATTCATGCCCGACAGTTCTGATGACCAGATCTGCCGGAGTTTCTGCTGATACTTGCCGCGGAGAGCTTTTAACCGCCACTCCTCTTGGGTGCAACGTTGTTGCACTCCTAGGTAGGTATACGCCTCTCCGGCATCCAGATGGCGGAGGATGCTTCCATCTACCAGCTGCGCGTCCTCTCTGTAATCCTTTGCATCGTCCTTCTGGAGATGAACCAGTGCACATTTATCCATCCCGAAATCCATACCGATAGCATGCGTGTACTCTTGCACCACCCTCAGAGATTGCGCAGATCTCCTCACCCGAGGCATAAAGCTTCAGGTCATCCATATAAAATAATGGTATGTGGAGTTTCTGCTATCGGAGATCATTAGTTTGTTAAAAAGGAATTCAAGATGGTGGCTTCGACATGGCTGACAAGTGTTCTATCATTGATGGTCCGAATCTACTCATAATTGCTATTTGGATGTTTTTGGGGTCGTATATTATGATTTAATTGTCAAAATTCAAGACGGAGGATCTAATATGGCCGACATTTTCCATTTAATATCCGATTCCAAAGAAAATTGGTCTGTAGTGGTTTTTGGGAATCATGATTCGTCAACATTCGATAAACTTTTAATTTTGAGGTGCACTAGCGTTCGAGTCGTATTTATTCCACCACGAAGTTTATTCAATGCCACAAGCTACAGCCATGAATAATATATCATACGGTACAAAGCATCGGGTTTCACATAATTATTTTGTTTCCATTGCTGTGCCGGATTGAATTCGACGTGATTAACCCAAAAATACAAGAACTTTTTTTTTTACCAACTTGTTTATGACAGCAATTCTATATCAAAAAGTAATAGTCTCACCCTTTCAAAAAGTGCTCAGTGCTCGTTGTGTCCAAATACTTCCTGAAAGAGCTCAGTAATCGCGAGCTCAGTGCTCCAGACTCGGGAGCACTTTTGAAGAGTGCCTAGTGCTCGAAGCACTTTTCGTCAGTGCTTGGCACAGCTCTGATAGTGAATAAGTTCATCTTTCAGTCGCAGATGATTTTATATGTGATTTTATGAACACTTTCATCATATTTTCAAACAAATCGAAAATAATTTGTTTTATTGATATGAAGCTTATAGAAATATAGACATTTCTGCAACAAGAAATTAAAATAAAAAACAAATTTCATTTGAAATTCATTCGAAATAAACACGATGCAAATGAACTCTCGAATACTTTGCAACTGTTCGATATAGTTTTATCAACCAAATGGTTCCAAAACCTTGGAACTATCACTTATTTCAAATCAAACTACTTACAGTAGGACAGATTTTAATAATATCCAGGGAGACCCTATTATTTCAACAAAATCCATTGAAATTGCAGTGGATCAGATGAAATATCCATCGACATTGTGTATTCTCGGGCCACAGCACTACCGGTGATCTACCCAAATTGAAACACGACATCCTTCGTGCTTCGTTCAATTATGAAATAACACTCTTCATATCTTCAAATTATAATAAAGCATTCAATACCATAAATCATGTACACTTGTGTGTGACAAAATTCAGAAAAAAAGGGCTCGATTAGATCCCCTGGGAATTTCTAGAATCATTACTGACGAATAGAAGCCAATCTGTCGAGTTGAGTGGTAATTATTCTGGTCATCTGAATATCTCCCATATGATGGCTCAAGGTTTCATTCATTTCCAATCTTTTCCATTTTGAACACATCCGATTCTAATGAAGTTCAACAACAATTTGTAATGCATTATCATGCAGACGATACAAAGTCAGCTAGGACAGATGAGTTACTTTCGAATGAAAATTCCCTGAACCTATATATAAAAATTTGGAATATGCAGAAAACACTTGTGAAATATCCTTCGGCAACAATGAAAACTGACATATGACCCTAGTTTATATGGAAATTCGTGCCGAGGACCGTAATATTCAATTCATTGTGGAAATTGGATGCCTTGATCTCGACATAAATTCGAATCTCATTTTTCAACATCAAATGACTATGCTTACTGAAAGAGCTTATACTCTAATAAAAAACTATCGAAACTTCTTTACAAAAAAATTCAAAGGTTACCCTATACGAGCATCTCAGCTCACCATTGTCTTATTGTGACATTGCCTGCCTATGGTCCATGTTTCAATCACATTTGATTTTCAAGGATTGAGAATCATACACAAGGCTGATTTTTGGGATAAAATCATTCGTTCACAATTTGAGAATAAAACAAAAACCACTATATTCCTCAGAAAAAAAATCGATTGAGCGAGAAGCATACGATATAGATCTCAGAAATATAAATGAATTCACTATCCCACGACATAAACCCGTATCATTCGAGTGATCTTCATTCTACCAAGCCATATCAGTTTACAATAATCTTGAAATCATTACAGATATATTCAGGTAAGCAGCGATCATGAATTATAAATATATAAAAAAGCGAATATGGATTTATTATTCATTATTGATGTAAAGAAATGTATAACACTTATTTGGATTTCTCAGTTTCTGAACTCAGTTGAGTAGAATAATAATAGATTTGCCAAACTGCGTGAAGTATAATGGAGGTCATTTATTGTTATTATCATCAATATATACAATTACTCTATTATTATTACTACCAATATTATTATTATACTTATTATTATTATTATGATTATTATTGGCTTGTATTTGCCTGAGAGTGGGGTATGAATAGTTTAAAAAAGTTCGGCACTTCTCATTCACAACAATGGCCTCAATCTCCCACGGAGCGTATGGCAGCACTGGTATATCATCAATACCGTACGAGGATATTGAATGGTGATGAATCACTCGTAACGCCGCGTTATGACGATGGGTGTAGGCTGAGACCGCACATGCTGAACATGCTGACAGCAAGTGCATAATGGTCTCAGGCGCTCCACGGCAGGCCCTGCATCTCGTGTCATGGACCTCTATACTCATTACGCGGCTTTGGTAGACGAAAATGTTGAGAACACCGTCCTGTCAAGCCATGATCAATCTCTGAGTCCCCGACTAATGTTCACCTGGCGTGAGGAAAGCAAAGGTCACCCTTCTTCTAGATAAGCCATGGGTTTCAATAGGTTTGTAGAAGATTCCATGCACCGGCCTTTTCTTGTGGAGCTGCTGCTGTACTGTATTATTTGCAGCTTCAATGTGGACTTTCTGTCGGCTCCATCTCGGAGATAGAGTCTTGGACATTCCGCTCTTTGTCGAATTCAAGACCGAGGTCAGCGGCTGCGCGAATTGCTGCCTTGGAAAAAAACGCTCTTTTCCCTATGATCTCATGGTTTTTGACCATGCAGAAAAGAGGATTCAAGCTTCTGATGACTTCACAGGCTCCATCCAGAACCATCCTGTTCTGTAGACACTTCAAACTCAGAAGTCCATGGCATCCTTGTTGTCGAGAGGGGTACAACCGTGAAACGGACGATTTCGAATGCAAACTACGATGTAGGTGCAGCTCTTTCAGGGTCCACTTCACTACCCCAAATGAGTAGATTTGTATCGGAACGGCGAGCATGCTGGTGGCAGAAACTTTATTCTGCTCGACAGTTTTGATGACCAGATCTGCCGGAGTTTCTGCTGATACTTGCCGCGGAGAGCGGATTTTACCGCCACTACCACTTGGGTGCAACGTCGTTGTACTTTTAGGTGGGTATACGCCTCTCCGGCATCCAGATGGCGAAGGATGATTCCATCTGTCAGTTGCGCTTCCTCTCTGTTATCCTCACATCGTCCTCTCCTGAGATGAATCAGTGCACATTTATCCATCCCGAATTTCATACCGATAACATGCGAGTACTCTTGCAGCCCCCTCAGAGATTGCTGCAGATTTCCCCTCACCCGAGGCATAAGGTTTCAGGTCATCCATATAAAATAGATGAGCGCAACGGATAATGGCATAAGTGAGTTGCAGAAAAAGGGGATGCTGAGGGAATCATCTAAGAACACACCTCTCCTGAAGATAACCTGTTCCGTTCAGACTTTGGCTCCATCTGAGTTTATGTTGAAGCGAGACCTCCTGAGAGGTCTTGCTATTTGATCGAGTACTGCTAGGCATCTGAGCAAATGCAAAATCAGCCCATGCGATAGTGACTTAAATGCCTTGCGGTAATCGATCCAGGCCATCGATAGGTTGCTCTCAAACTGCACGGAGTCCAGCGGGACACATCTATCGATCAGTGGGTTTTTCTTTCTTCGACCCTTCCTGCTCATATATCCGTTCGTAGACCGTGTCAACCGCAAGGAGTATTCGCGTGTACAAAATGCGGGTAAAAAATTAGTTGCACGTGTTCGAAAATATTATCGGTCTGTAATTCTTGGGATCAGACAAATCACTGTCTGTGGGGATGAGCACCGTTCATTCCTCGTGAAACAAAGCCGGAATCTGCTGCTCTCCACTAAGAGACGAGCTGAAAACTCTGAGTGGTGGTGGGTACCAGGAAGTATTTTCCACCACAAGCTGCTCAACCCGTCTGGGCCTAGGGTAGCAAAGTTCTTTGAGCCCTTCAGAGCTATCCGAGCTTCTTCCGAGGTAATGAGCTGGCGCAATCTATCGAGATGAGGCTGTGGGAACCTACTACAGAAGTCTTCAAACTGCGTCAGGGCTGGAGTGTCTATGTTGAGTGGCTGCGGATATTCGTTAATCTCCTTCCGGAGTTTTTTCACCCAATTAGTGGTCGGCGGGTTTTCCACAACCACCGGCGGTTGTTGGAATAAGCGGAAGGGTTTCACGTGGAACTGTTCGTTTTTTGCGTTTTTCCTTGCTCGCCGTACCAATGAATCATTCGCAGCCACTAACATTCGTATCTCATCAAGGCAGTGTTGTTCGATGGTCAACAGCACCCCTTGATTCAATGTGTGATCGACTCGTCACAACTTAGCTGCGATTTGCCGCACCGTTAGCGTGAATGACCTATCGGCTACTACGTAGTCCATCACATATTGGATACGAGACGCGTGTTGGCTCGCCTTCTTGATTTTGGCTTCTATCTTCTGAATGCGTCGCTCATGCTTTTCAGTCGGAGACGCATTATTCTGCGTCTCCGCACGGGAAAGTACAAGAGCAGCGTCATACACGACGGTGTTGATTTGCCATATGTCAGCCTCATCTGGAAGCGTTTCACGCTTTTTATTTTTATTATTATTTTTATTACTGCTATTCATTATTATAAAAATTACAGAGCTATTTTATACCATGATGGAATGTTCTGACAAAACGGCTGAAAACGACCCCAAGAAAGTAATAGCATGGTTTGATTTCGCATTGCTGACGTCAATTTCTATCGAACGATTTCGGCAGCAATATGAGTAGTCCATCAAACTTTCACAATGTGGCTTCCTAGACGACGCAGACGTAACAAGCCAGATATTGCAAGTCGAATAATCAAAATACAAAAGTGTTTTAACAGATCAGTCTCTAAGTTGGGACACTGATGTTAATCCTGTCACCCCTACATTAAGAAGTATCACATACAAATTAATATTTATGATAACGATTTCTGGATGCACATAATCTCTATACTTCGCTAGTATTCCAGGAATGCATCTGAGAAAAATAATCGCAGAAACGCATCTGGAAACGAAATCATTGCAAAAGAAATTGATAAAAATAATTCACCAAAAAGATTCAATCACTTCATATCCATTATTCAAAAATACTACATTTGGATATGAGGTAGCTCCATTTCACGGATGTAGTATTACTTCAGTTGAGAAAAATGAACATGCTCCTTGAAGACTGCCGAAATGACACCAGACATCAAACTTGCGAATACATTTTTGAAAGGTATTGAATGGACCGCCTCTTATTGAGTGCAATTCTTGAAATATTACGAAACCTACCACTCAATTTCCTTCTGAAATATTTGTTCAGGATTATAATTTATCACTCCTCATTTCAAATTGTTGAATATCGAATTTGAACTCCACCAAGACTATTCAAACGTTCAAACATCAACAACTGATAACCGTGTCAATTCCATATGTTACAGGTTATTCTTCCTGATTTATTTTTTGAATACAAAGATGCCATTGAAGGAATAAAAAAAATCGAAATTTCTAAGCTAAAGAAGGAATTCTTTCCGTATGGTTCAAGCTTCAGCTGGTATTCAATGAATTTCTATAAAAATTCCGATTTTTTTACGATAACGGTAGTTTCCCTCTCACTGTTCAAATAAAATTTTGAGAAAATGGCTCTGAAAGAAATATCCATATCCTTAAAGATGGATCGTCAATTCTTCATGAGAGTAAACATCTACTTGAAAGGAACATCCATGAATCTAAATTGCTTTCCCGAACCCCCGTAATACATTAACAAATTGGAACTGGGAAAACAATGATGTTTACTCAGTTCATTGAATAAATATTCATGAAATGACAACTGGAGAATAAAACAATAAAAATTAATTTGTTCATGTGGTGAAATAATTATATCTAATATTGATTTGTCCAAAATATCCCATACATCACGCAATATAAATCAATAATACATGCCACAAAGCTGTAAAAATTTATGACTGTTGTTAGTTTTCACTGTTTGCGTTGCGTGATCTATTTGAACGAAGCAATAAATTTTGTCTTCGTGTATTTGATTACATTGTATACACGTTCGTTTGTTCAAACTGTATTCAATTTACAACATAAAAATATTGGAGACAGGTAAAATAGTTACTGAAGAGAACAATATGCTTGCCTCTGTTTGGGTCTATATAACAGAGGAAAAATAACGATAAAATAATGATGATAATGATAAAATCCTCACTATTGAATTATTGGGGATTTCACAATTCATGAAATTAATATGATATTAACAATCAAGTGTGAGGCAAGACTCGGCTCGAACCATTCTTACATATTACCTCAACTCTATTGAGAAATGAAGAATGAACATCCAGTATAGATATCATGAAGCAAGTGAAGTAACCTATTCAAAAGTGCACATATGCAATGTTCATGATTTGCATGAAATTGTATTATCTTTGGTAAATTTTCTTTCGATGGCTCAATTACTTTTTTTTAACATGAATCCCAAATGAAAACGCGGTGATCTCTTACCCTTTCTGGGCTAAAGCCCTCCCAAGTTGATGATTCGATTAGTTTAAATTATCGTTTTCTCACGCAGAAATCACTGATAACGTCTGCTTCTATACACCAGCACAAACAACACACACCTAATCACTCATTTGCGGTGAAATTTGGCACATAAAATAAGCGGCTCTATCGCATATATTGTTATGAATCTGGAGTTCGTCTCTGTTGAAATACTGGATCAATTTCTGACCGATTGTACCAGGTGTCGACGAATCTATTGAACAAGTCATAATTTCTAGAATATTAGGTGTATTGAAATGAGATTTGATATAGGTAAATATTACCCGAATATTCAGCGACGTTATTGCTGTTTTCTTCTTTGGCAATAATACTGATAGTATAAGCAGATTTTTCTTTATCATTTCCCCCTCTGAATATTTCATCTGCTATGACTACTTTATTTAAAAAAGATTCCTTTATATATCCTTCGGCAAAAGTTGGGGATTTTCATCTTCCATGCCTCTTTAAAGCAATTGAATCTGCAACAGCATTAACCACCATTGTTGCAGAGGATCAACGGAGACAATGTCCTGTGTATTCAAGTGCATATAGCAAATTTCAAATTTTGGCATTTTTCCAAACTGATGTATTCCTACTACTAGCCTGCAACATGCAACATATTTTCTATACAATGGCATATAAGTTTCGTTTATCACAAATGATCTTGGTTTGTTCGTTTTTCTATCGGGTATTTGAATCAAAAGCTCAGATCCAAAATCTTCTATGTCATTCAAATTCAATTGATATAGTTCATAACGGCAACATGCACTGGCAACACGAAATATTCAAGCAACCTAAAAAGTAAACACTACATAAATATCTGGGTAATTTTGAAATTCTCACATTCTAAACGTACCTTTTTCATTAAGTATATATAATCTGGTGCTTGAGCTATAAACGTTTCGATTTGTTCGTCTGACAAAACTTTTGACTTCTTTGGTTTATAGTCGTCACTTTCACGTTTCAGAAAAGCACGTTATTTTGAATATTTTGTTATATCAATATCTTGGCATAACAAGAATGCTGCTAAATTGCAAAAAAGGATTTGTTCAGATATCAAAAAAATTAAAGATTGTTGTGATTCGAATCAATTATCCCATAATATAACCAAAACCATTATCATAAGTTTCCGATGCACTCTTGATGCCATACATTCAACGCAAAATGATTGTCTTTTCGAGAATAAATCACATTCTGAATTTCTTGGGGTACTGATTGACCACAAATTGAAATTTGAGGAACATATCAAGACTCTGAACAAAAAGCTATCCTCTGGCTGCTACGCAGTTAGAGTGACAGGTAAAGAATCAGGTTTTTCCGCAGCGAAAACAGTGTACTTCTTTCTCATTGGTTGAATTCAATTTGAGGTATGGAATCCCATTCTGGGGTTCTGCCTGTGAAACTCAACTTCAACCTGTTTTTGTTTTACAAAAAAGTGCCATACGATACCTCACCAAGGCTAATCGACATGAATCCTGTAGGCCTTCATTCATTGAACATAAAATCCTCACAGTCTTATCTATTTTTATACTAGAAACGGTTTGTCTCATCAACATAGTGACAAGTTCAGAACGGTATCATCGACCTACTCCACTCGGCATTCTGATGATCTCAGACTGCCTAAACCCGCCTCAACAATTTACAATGGATGCAAAATGTTCAATCATCTACCAAATCATATCAAGATGTTAGGAAATACGTGCAATTCTGAGAGAGCAGTCAAATATTTTCTCACTGGTAGACCCTATTATAGTTTGGAAGAGTATTATGCAGACAGGTTTTAAAGTAGAAAAATCGAAGTGCAGTCTTCTTCACAACAAAAGTTCAATATAAATTGAACCAGAAATGGCAGATCACGGGAAAAAACTCTTTCCTGGCAAATACCAGCAGAACGTTGAATGATATTCACCTGAAATCCATGCATACCTCCATATAAGTTTTTTCTGATAAGCTCGATTATGTTTAATGTATGTCGTGTTCGCCTAACAATCCGCATACCGGTTTCAGGCTTTTTGGCCCTCATCAGTACGGAGTAGTCACCAGCCAGAGGTCCTGAGAGCTCTGACCGAAGCGAGACACAACATAAATAGAACCATCATCGAGTCTATAACACCTATAGGTACGCCGGAAAAGAAAACAGTTAAAAGTTTTTTTTTCCGGCGTACCTATAGGTGATGATGGTTCTGTTTATGTTGTGTCCTGCTTCGTTCAGAGCTCTCCGGACCTCTGGCTAGTGACTACTCCGTACTGATGAGGGCCAAAAAGCCTGAAACCGGTATGCGGATTGTTAGGCGAACACGACATAAATTAAACATAATCGAACTTATCAGAAAGAAACATTTGCATTCAATGTCCATTTATATGGAGGTATGCATGGATTTTCAGGTGAATATTATTCAACGTTCTGCGTGGTATTTGCCAGGAAAGTAGTTGTTTTTCTCCTGTGATCTACCATTTTCTGGTTCAATTTATATTGAACTTTTGTTGTGAAGAAAACTGCACTTCGATTTTTCTATTTTCATTCCACTGCACATGGCGTTTATCTTTCACTATATGCTAGTCGAGCTTGCCACTCCTACTGAGGAGGAATCTTTCATATAGAAACCTATCGAGGTGGGAGATTTTCGGAGTGTTTCTTCCTGTCACTAGGTACCGCCAGTTGAAAGTTTTCTCTCCGGCGTACCTATAGGTGTTATAGACTCGATGATGGTTCTGTTTATGTTGTGTCTCGCTTCGGTCAGAGCTCTTAAACCGGTATGCGAATTGTTAGGCGAACACGACATAAATTAAACATAATCGAGCTCATCAGAAAGAAACATTTGCATTCAATGTCCATTTATATGGTGGTATGCATGGATTTTCAGGTGAATATCATTCAAAGTTCTGCGTGGTATTTGCCAGGAAAGTAGTTGTTTTTCCCCTGTGATCTACCATTTTATGGTTCAATTTATATTGAACTTTTGTTGTGAAGAAGACTGCACTTCGATATTTCTATTTTTATTCCACTTCACATGGCGTTTATCTTTCACTATATGCTAGTCGGGCTTGCCACGCCTACTGGAAAGGAATCTTTTATTTAGAAACCTATCGAGGTGGGAGATTTTCGGAGTGTTTCTTTCTATCACTAGGTACCGCCAGTTAAAAGTTTTCTTCTTCGGCGTACCTATAGGTGTTATAGACTCGATGATGGTTCTGTTTATGTTGTGTCTCGCTTCGGTCAGAGCTCTTCGGACCACTGGCTGGTGACTACTGATGAGGGCCAAAAAGCCTGAAACCGGTATGCGGATTGTTAGGCTAACACGACATAAATTGAACATAATCGAGCTTATCAGAAAGAAACATTTGCATTCAATGTCCATTCATATGGAGGTATGCATGGATTTTCAGGTGAATATCATTCAACGTTCTGCGTGGTAGTTGCCAGGAAAGTAGTTGTTTTTTCCCTGTGATCTACCATTTTCTGGTTTGATTCATATGGAACTTTTATTGTGAAGAAGACTGCACTTCGATTTTTCTATTTTTATTCCACTTCACATGGCGTTTCTCTTTCAGGTTTTAAAGTGTTTCACATGAATTTCAGAAAAGCAATATATTTCATTGATTTGTCTGTGTTAGTCCTTATCCACTGTACACTTCAGTTCTTATAAGAATTTCTATCTTCAGGATGACGCTATATATTTTTATGTATATAGCTGTGCATACCGATATGCAAAATATTATTTTCTTTCTTTCAATGCTTTGTCAATAAGGTAAGTCTTTGGAAAATGGAGTATACTTCTTCTTCTTCTCCTTTTGTAGCTCTCAGCATGTAGTAATTTGACCATAACGTAGATGCCTTCGAAATTGTAGATAAATCGCAAAAGTGTGCAATCATGACATTTTCAGATCGGGAGGTCGTCTTTTTTTTTGACAATGATCCATTAAACGTTTGTTTTCATATTTTGCCTTGGATTTATTTGGCAATAAATTTAGGATGACATTTTCAGCAGCAATTACTAATTCTGGTGGTGGTGTTTTCAAATATTTTTCAGCGATAAGTACGTATCAAACCGAAATATGTAGTTATTCTTTGACTTTTGTCGCAACAATAAACAAACAGTGATTGTTGAAAGAAACAATATCATTGACAATAAGATGGTGATCAAACATTGTTATGCATTTACAAAAATTCCTTAATTTATGATAATGTTCATTGCGATTTCAGAAAAAATAGTATGTGTACCTCGTAGTGCAAGCACATTCTCAGACTTCAATGCTTATTGGTTTCGGCTCAACGCTTCGGCCAACAATTCACATTGTCGTCCGGGAATGAGGTGCTTCCACTACTAGATACACAATGTACTATTTATCTGTTATTTGATTTAGGCATGACTCAAGATTCGAGCTGAAATGGACCCAAAACATTCTTATACTATTGACTCAAAAATTTATTATGTTTAAAACTTGTTTTCAACAGCTTTCTTGAATGTTTTACCAACCCTCAGAAGTTTCAAATGAATTTCTCCTCAGTATCGATTGTAATGGATATTGTAGGGCGGGTTCGAACTTAGAAGGTCGAGTAACATGAGAATGAATATGTTTCTTGTTTTTATATTTGGCAAATTTTGTTAAGTGGTCAGAGATCAGTCCCCTTGACTGAAGCCGTCAACCTACGGCGACGTTGAGGAAAGGTAAAATGGATCCTGATGGCCACTGATAGTACATGAGATCCCTAACCTTCATGAATCTTTTCCACATCTAACATTAAATTCTAAAGAAAAATGATATCTTCGGAATGCAGTGGAATCTGTGTTCTTGATAGCTCAGATGGTTAGAGTATAGACTAGAGATCGAAAGATCGCAGGTTCGATTCCTGCTCCGTGATGTTTTTTTTTTCTCGAATTTGAAAATTTGTCTGCAATGCCACGATTTCAATTCACTTACGAATATTTCTCAGGTTCAACAGGGAGAAGATTTGGTAAATAATTATACCGCAACATGCGAATTTAATTTTTCGTATAGGGAAGTAAGAGAAGTAGGGAACAGTTGGGAAATGACATGGAGATCAGACAATTCTAATAACAAAAGTACAATGTTCATCAATACTTATCAAGCAAAGGTTTCTTAAGACACTCCCACTGGTTGCAGTTTTGGAGCAATGCTCATTCTCATGATTTTATAGATCTGCAGAGGAACACCAATGAAAATTGGTCTTTCTCCTTCTAACGGTGAAAATGGAATCATACTTGTGTACACTTTATGGTGTTGGCCAAGTCAAATCTTAATTCCCAATAGGCGATAGAAACAAAGAAGTTGAAAGAAACGTGTCAGATTACTAAATAAGCAGATTTTTTCACAGGAAGTACCTATCTTCAAACATGACTTTTTTGCCCGCTGGAAAATTTTGCATAATAGGCATATTTTGTCAGATGAAGTTACAACATAACTTGACATGCCCATTGACATGAATGTAACATTTGTTACACATAGGACAACGCTGACTGCGAGCAGACGACCCCGTGAAAAGAAAAATTAATGCTATGTTTTCAGAACAGGATGCATGCGCTTGTTTCAGAGCATCGCCGTGAAACTGCCAGTCGCCACTTACCGATTCCATACCTGAGTTCACCGGCATTTTCCTTTTCTCCTGCAAAAATAATAGCCCCATCCCCACGGCAAACAATTGTTTTCATATATCTATACCTGAAAGCCCTCGAAAATATTCAGAAACGAAAAAGTTATGGATAGTTTCGGGAAAAAAATCAGATTCTGTGCATATTTCCAGGAATATAAAGTAATTCAAAAAGTACAATACATTTTCAAAAATAATTTTTCCCTATGGGTTGTTATTGATTAAATCATCAAATGTACAATAACATTCAAGGTTACTCTTGATCAACGAAAATACCCCCGAATCACATGTCAGAATTCTTTTTCCTCAATAAACCGGAAGTCATATGATTCAACAGGGCTCCCATATCCACTCCAAAGAGCACAAAGCCTCAAGAAATCGACGTGGCAATAATTCCCGACGAAATAATCAACCAAAATATGTATTCACTCACAGACATTTGATCGTAAATTTTGGAACACATTTTTCATTGTGATTCGGAACTGGTCTCATGTAGAAGATGAGAGTTTTTTCTACATTTAATGTATTTTGGTTTTCTTCTGGGAAGCCCTTTGTAGCGAGAAACATAGACTGACTGTTATACAATGCGGCTTCTTACAGTCCCACCTGTCAACTTTTGGACGGTTCAACGTAGAACAATGGGACAAAAATCATTTCAAATGATATTTTCGAAATAGAGCAGTGAGTTTTGGGTAGAAATGATACACTGAAACTGTTATATAACTTCTTATAATGTCTCACTCACTGACAATTCGTCTCACAACGTCAAAAAGCAGACAAAATCAACAACTCCGCCACACATACCCACGTTCCATTATTTCAAATCACTCGATATAAATTATTTTATCTGAAATATCTACAGGATGAACTACCATTTCAACACTTCTCCTTAATTTGTACAAAAAGGCTTCCATCTATTGATAACAAAATACAAGGTAAATATCAACAATGAACAAATAAAAACTTCACAGTTATTTCAATAAACTATTTCTACGGTGACTGAACTCCACATTTCCTAAGGGTTTCGTTAAGATACCAGATTTTTGTAGATCTCTTGGTCAGTATACAATATCAATCAACCCATCAGAAAATTCATCATGTATGAAATGTAATTCAATGTCAATGTGTTTACTTCTCCCATTTATTGTACCATCCTTGATCAATTTGATGGAACTTTGATTATAGAGTATAGAGTGATAGGTATGTCTTGAGAAAGAATTTTATCAATGAATGATTTCAAATGAAGAAATTCTTTAACACAATCTGCTGCCACAATCTATTCCGCTTCCGTAGTAGAAAGTGCGAAAACTGACTGTTCTCTAGAAGCTCAGGTTATCGGACCCACACAGAATGATATTACAAAACCTTATGTACTCTTTTTCTTTCGGTAGCACCAGCAAAGTCAGAATCACAGTTAGCCTCTAATTCAAGTTTGCCATACATATTATAATGTGTGCCCTTGTCCAAGTCCCCATTTAGGTATCTTAATATCCTTCTCAACAATATTACATGACTTTGATCTCAATTATTTGAATATCTGCTACAGTAACCCACAAAGAAACACATATCAGGTCGAGTTTTATTAGAACGATATAATGAGCTCCCTCTTGAAAGAGGTAATCTGGCATTTCTTCCCCTTCCTCATTGATATAACTTTGCATCGGAGTTGCCACTGGTTTTGAATTGTATTGAATGTTTCGGAAACTTTCTTAGAATAATTCAATTGAGATATGATATGAGATATGTTATTGTTTATAATATCTTTATCGAAGAATTCATCTGGATCTGAATTGATTATTATTTCGAATTCCTTCTTCAAAAGTTTTAAGATATTTTCTAGTTCACTGGTGTCATCCTTAATCAAAATTCCGTCATCAACATGAATACCCAAAAATTTTGAACCATCAATATTCTTAAATATGAATTTTTCAGAATTACTCTGTATGACACCAATATTTTTCAAATACGATGTAAACCTTCAATTCCATTTGAGTGGTGCCTGTTTCAAATTAAATCAATATATACTTTATTGTCTGAAGATATAGATGAATCTTATTGACAAAGTCTTGTTTCATGAAATTAAAAAAAGTTGCTAATGTCTATATACAAAGAATTTTAAAAATAATTATATATGGACAATACACAATATATTCATCCAATATCACAATCAAAAACAAAGAGAGAGAGAGAGAGAGATAGTGACATAGTCGAAGTAAATAATATAATTATTGACAAAAGTTTAGAAGAATAAAAAAAACCTGTTGTATCTACTATTTCTAAACATATAAGAATACAGTACATTGTTCTACAATCACACGTAACTATTTGCATGGATTCCCTCTACCATGTCTCAGAATAGTACTCCTCCCAACTATAGTGAGTTCCCTTAAGTAATGCTTCTTTGAAGGACTTTCGAAATTTTTTGAAAGAGGTAATAGCCTTCAAGTGAAAAGTGATATGACTGGGGACCGTTGGAAAAGTAAATAACCTCATATGATCCATCTCGATACGCCCCTGTACTATATACGGAGTGATATGAATTACTCACACCACACCATCTATACGCCAAGGCATTGAAGTAATACAGAATTTCATGAATAAATCAATCTTCCCCACATTACTTCGGTAAGATTGCTGGAAAGACTCAATCTTATCTATACAGAGTGTTGTTAATCAGAATATAATCAACGTAAGAGATATTACTCAGAGCGGCTTTAGCATACTTCTGCACCCTGTGAGATTGTGGAACCTGGGTTGTTCATTTCATGAAATTCACATACCTCTTGAATTCATTTGAAATAATGCACTTGAAGGTGTATTTGTGGATAAATATAATGGAACATGTATCTGAATATCATACAAACAAAACTTCAATGAACGTAAAAAGAATATAGATAAATTCAACCTAATAATTTTCTGACTTCAAATCTTCAATTCCTAACTTTACCCTTAATTTATAGATCAAACATCTATACTATGGAGGACGGTACATCACATACAACTGTATGGAATAATGATTTAACTGGGGTTTTAAAGAAATGCGGACTGGGAGTGTCATCTTTCCAAACATAAAACTATAACATGTACTCACTCATAGATTCAAGGAACCACTTGCTCACCTCTCATGATTTATAAGCGTGGACGTTTTAATTTAGCTCTCGAGTTTCAAGAAGACATTTCAACCCGTTTAGAATATTCACTTTAGCACTTTGAATCTCTCTCGTTTCTTTGTTCCGTGGTTTATGTTGCCCTGATGGTAATATGAAAGACTTCAACTCCCATACTTGTGAAACTGATCTCGATATGGTGGATTACTGCTTTATTATCAGGATATTTCATACTGAGAATGAACTTTGAGATGCTTCGAATTGGACTACAATATTTACAAAATTGAGATACTGTTATTGTCTCAATTTGTACTTATTCGATTTGATTTACTGTACATTTTTCTTCGCTTAATTCGAATCGAATAGGATTCTGTATGTGAGTGTTCACTCTGAATTATAACTCAATCTCTTGCTGAACTTGAATTGAATCTAAAATCATTGTGAAACTTCCTTTATATAGTCTACCCCTCCTCTTCTTTGATATGGATAGCCGCCGTAATATGTTGAAGTGATGGGTCATTACTCTTTATAGTTTACGTGACTCCTTGAATTCCTTCCATTCTTTTCCGCTCTCACCATGTTTGCTATCGTTTCAAGAAAACCGATAGTGACATCTGGATGACCCGTTTTCAGTAGCGACCCAAGAATTAGTGTTCTCTTGAATCATTCCTTTCTTTGTGTCTGGCGGCAAGCCGCTATGATCTAATTTAATGTGAATAGAGAAATTATCATGTATGAATCGCCCGCTTAGGGTGCTTCATCTGTTGAGTCGTACTATGAAATTAGTTATGTATGTCTGAAAAATATGATTATCGATTTTTTTTGGGGTGCCAGTGCAAGTGATTGTGACTTCATCATTTTAATTTATTTCTATGAGTTACTGTATCAAAACGGAGTATGACACTCCTCCTATCCCCATTTGGAAAAATTTATGATATTCATGATAACCTTTCTCCAACCTCCACGTCATACCTAATTTACAATTTTTTTTTCATTTCTCCAAAGAAAATCAATTATTTCATATATTTTAATTGTATTCAATGGGTAAAAGTTTCAGTAGAATTATTTATATACTTTTCCTCAATAATAAAATATAGAAGCATGCACAATAATCATACAAATTATTACAAACAAAAAAAATCTGGTAATCATATATATATATATATATATATATATATATATATATATATATATATATATATATATATATATATATTTATATATATATATATATATATATATATAGGTATTGCATAAGTAGAATGAGAACATTTAAACTTATTGAAATCAGAATTTTTATTTATATATATATATAAAACTGATTTCAATAAGTTCAAATGTTCTCATACTTATGCAATACCTCCCAGGCCCTCAATCGCAAAGGAGATGGGGTCTTTTCCGTATTCGAAGGGTGCTCTCTCATCACAAGGGATCATTTCTTCCTCAGGTGAATCATAGCCCGAATCAGCTGGGGGCTCGATGTTGGCTTATATCCTGTCCTCTGTCCTCAACTCCAAGGGATGCGTTAGTGGGTGGCAGGCGTTCACTTCAGTAGAAGTTTCATTCGCACAGGAGAAAATCGTGGGTATTGTCCGCTGCAGCAGACGAGGGCTTATGTGCAAGGGCTGCAGTACATATTTTTCGTGTTCTCTCCGTGAGACAGTGCAAACAATTGCGGTGGGTGATGTTTTGTGCGACTAACAATCCTAGATATTCTGCATGGTGGCGATTGAAATGCAGAATGCAGTAGACCTTGTGGGTGTTGACGTGCTCTGAAGGGTTGAGAAGATACCATTGATTTACATCGTACAGCATGTTGTCCACTGACGTTTTCAGGATGTACTTTTTGGTTCCGAAGTCCACGTAAGACTCCTGGCAACATTTCCATTTCACTTCTATTTGATGGTTACTTCAAGGTACGTCACTTCCTTTCCACGAACGAATTCAACAGGTTCACCTAATAATTATATCCGGTTCATATGTTCACGGGTATTTGTAGGGTTCCATTTATTTTTTCTAAAGTTCTCACAATAATTTAATAGTTGTCGGTCGTTTTACGATACTCACGAGAAGTTTTTAGGGCCGTCCATATGTTATCTGAATATGTTACCTTCTGCCTCAGTTTTCAATATTCGGCGATATACGGCCGGGGTCACATATTTATTTCACGAAGTGTTGGATATTATTTTTATTAGTCCTCCGTTCGACCCGGGTAACACATTTTTCAGGTTATTTTATAATTAAGTTATCCCTAGAGAGTGTGAAATAGTGCTTTCTTGACTATTTATATTCCTCTTCACATGTGCCAGTCTAGGCGTTTGAATGGGTAATATATGATTTTGTCATAGATTGGTTCCTTGTGCGTTTTTGGAAGCATGGGTATTTCAATATGCCTTGGCTGAGAAGTGATTTCGGTGGAAATGATCTCATTGGGAATATCTTACGGAGTGGCCCGTGGTGATTTATGGTTTATCACAAATATAGTCATCGTTTTCCACAAGGCTGCTAATGAATATATGTGATTTCATGAATCGCAAAAGCATTTAGAGCTGTGTCCATCATAAATTTGAAAATCCTTCGCGTCCAGTTTTCAGGGTTTTATTAACGATTTTAATACTTGATATTTTCTGTTTCGATATTTGCAGTTAGCGAGACACTTCATTCCAATTCACGCACATGAGTTTGTGACTTGTGGACTCATTATCCACTACGAAATCGCGAGTTTTATAATTTTCCTTTCTAACTTACAGGGTGATGTGGTTTGGTTTTTCGTAATACATTGGAATTATGTTTGGAAATTCTCATAGTTACTTATTTCAACAAAAAGTTATCAGAAGCCCATATATGACTGAATATTACATTCTATTTGCATGAATACATCACTTACTTTATCAATGTTCACCTGATTTAGGAAGGACCCAGGGTAAATCATCCTGACTTTCGATAGTAATTTCCGGTGATTCGTTAATCATATCTACGGTATCTTGAACAAGGTTCTATTCTGTGTCTCCTATAATTTGTCTCACTCAGAAATGATTTGGGAGGGTCTACAAATTTTTTTTTTATAATTTAGTAATTCTTCGGGAGTACTAACATATTCCATATCTAGAGAAAGTGGTTTCTCTTGATTTTTCTCATCGGTTTTTTCCATTTCTTCCTTTTGTATTTCCTCTCGTGTCGACGGTTCAAGGATATTACTCATTTCCATACTTTAATATGCTTTGAGGCAATTTGCATGTATTATTATCTGGGGAGTAGCTTACGAGTTGAATTTTTTCTAGCTGTGACACTTGGTGAAGACTTTGAATAAACGACGGATCCAATGGAGAATTCTTTCAGTTACGTTTTTTTCTTAATTTTTTTATGAGTTGCTGCAGCGGCAGTATCTGAATATATCCTAGAGTTTTCGTGAGCTACTTATAATCTATGAAATAATTCAGATGCATAATTTTACATTGTGTCGTACCGTATACGAGGTGCTCTCAGAGTAATGTGATGTGGTAGAAGCATGTCTCTACCAAACATGAAAAAATGGAATTTCCTTGTTGGACGAATGGACTTGATTTCTCATAGCTAAAGGTGCATATGGTAATTGTTCATCCCAATCTGATTTTTGCTCAGTAATTAGATGAGATAGGGTAGTTCTCAAATGCCAATGGAATCGTTCTAGTACAGCGTTAGTTGCTGGGAGATATCTTCAATCTTTGGCATATTTCTGCAAATAAGGGGGATAAAAATTCAGATCCTCGGTCACTCAATAAATATCGTGGAGCTCCATATCTGAGAATGACATTTTCTGCATAAGCTTCGGCAACAGTCTCCACCGTTATGTTGGGTATCGGAAAGGCTTCTGCATATCGTGTCAAATGATCAATTGTTGTGAGAATATATTGATTTCCTTTCCTCGTGGTGTTTAATGGCCCTTCTATAGCAATAGCTACAAATTCGTAAATCGTCTCGAGAATTGGCATTTGTTGCATTTCTGTTTTTGATTCGTGGTTTTGTGAATAATACAAGAATGGCAAGTTTGAACGTATTCATCAATATCTCTCCTCATATTAGGCCCGATGGTAGTGAACGTTTTCTGTTTTCTGTCGTGGTACAAACTAATTATTTGCTTTCTAATGGCTTGAGGTGCATAACTTGTATCTTGTCGGTCATCAAACTTTATACAGTGCATAAAAATTTTCTTCATCCTCAGCCAAAGTAGTTATTATTGCTGTAATCTTCCGGTCCTTTTTCTGCAAGTTGCGGATGTCGTCAATTTGCCATATAATGTCAATAATTGGTTCTATATTTTCAATGATTATACTTAGAGCACATATTTGTCTGTCTTGATTTTCTTGTTTATCTCAAACCTCGTCAAGAAGTCGGCGTTCCTGTTTTTCTTTCCGGGACGATATTCGATAGAAAACGAAAACTCCAGGACTGTCATGGCCCATTCCGCGAGCCTACAAGTTGGATCTTTGATTGATATTAGATATACTGAGGGTCGATGATCTGTGATGATAGTAAAATGCGTACACGTTGAATTGCATCGATATTTCTTGAGAGCCCGAATTACTGATAGATATTCTCTTCCGATGGTAGAATATCAAGTCTCAGCGGCATTCAGTGTTCTACTAGAATAGCATATAGGATGTTCGAATCCTGCGCATTCCTGGCTTGAAATTCCTGAAATAGCGGAGGCGCTCGCATTGGTTGTAACTATAAAAAGTCTTGGAAAATCAGGATATTTCAAAATAGGTGGTGTTATTGAAGCTTGTTCCTAGGTGTTGAATGCTTGCTGCTTTTCAATTCCCCAATTGAATTGTACATTTTCCCTAGTTAGTTTAGTGAGTGGTTGTGAAAGTGAAAGTTTTGCACAAACTTCCTATAAAAACCACACAATATAAGAAAAGCTCTTATTTCTTTCACACATCATGGTTGAGGGTAATTCTCAACCACTGAAGTCTTTTCGGAGACTGTTTGACATTCTTTCTCGGGAACGATGTGTCATAAGTAATAGATTCTTTTTTCATGAAATGACAATTGGCTGGCTTGAACTTCAAGTTGCTGTCTCTCATTTTATCGAAAACATGACGCAATCTGTCTAAATGTTCATCGATATTTTGTCCGCTGAATACTATGATGTCATCTAGGTATACTGGGCATTCTTTTCCCGTTATATTGGCAGAAGTTAGGTTCATAAACCTCTGGAAGATTGGAGGCGAATTTTTCAAACCCTGGAGTAATTTTTTGAATCACGCTCAACTAGTTCAATTTGGAAATATCCACTTGCTAAATCCATTACGCTGTATAATTCGGTACCATTCAATATCTCCAAAGTGTCTTGCAAATATGGTAAAGGATGAAAATTAGTTTTTTCAATGGCGTTCAATTCTCTATAATCGATTCATAACCTTAATTGGAGTTTTTCTCCAGGATGCATTTTTTCTATCAAAAGAGCTGGAAAACTCCAAGAACTGGCTGATTCTATTATAAAATCATTTTCTAATGAATCCTTGATTTTTTTATCCATTGCTTTCTGTCTCTGGAATGGAATTTTATGAGGTCTTTTCGTAATGGGAATAACATCCTCAGTGATGATTCTGTTTCACTAAATGTGTACTACGCAATTTTTGACTAGGAGCTTTGAATTTATCTATATATTCTATTATAAGTTTCGTTAAATTAACTTGATCAATTTCCTTTAGATCATACAAATGCAATTATTGCAAAATTGTTCTTTCGTTCTTATTCTTTTTCATTCTATAAACATTTTCGTTTCTTCGTCTGAGTCAGCTTCAAATCCTATTGAAATCACATGTTTCCGTAGATTCACTGAATTTCTCTCTAAAACATTTATTTTATGTATAGGTATCTCTTCCTTGTTTTAACTTATTGATCTAGCTACTATTAATCCATTCATAGCTTTTCTATCTTCAATAACGACATTTTCTGACTTTGGAGTATTCTGGAACGTGGCCATAACAAGTGTCATAGTCCTAGAAGGCAAGGTTGAGTCCTCAGACAAATAAATCCCCTTTTCATAATTTTTGTTTATAGGACTGGTACTTTTTTCGGATTCACTCTTTTCTAGATTTTAGTAATCACTAACATCTTAGCAGCAAAAGGTTCTCCCCTAGGTGAATTTTCTCTTTCTTTCATACTATCATCCGAAAATTTCCTCCGAACTACATCAATAATTTTCCTTGAACTACAGGCCACATTATCTTCCATAATTCCAATACATTCTGTATGGGTCATTGAAACTTTCTCATTATTTCCTGACGGTTTCCTCATACTTCCTGTACATTCAGTGAGTGTTTCGTGATTTTCCACTGTTTCTTCATATCCTAACCTGTTCTCCATATTTTTCATACCTTCAGTAGAAAGTTTCTTCTAATATCCCTTTTTATAGTATTATCCTGTATAATACTTTCAATTCCTATTAAATTTTTATCTTCAAACAAATTATTCTCTTGCAAAGGTTTTATGGCGTTTCCATGGCATGCTACCGAATTTTTAGGAGGTGGATTACCATCCCTAGATGAAAATAATCCTCGCTTTGTATTTTTATTTGCAGACTTCGTACTTCCTTTTGAATCAATATTTCCCAGTTAATGGGATTTTTATATTGTACTGGTAGAAGGTATGTCATCCTTAGACGAACCAGCTCCTTCACCTCGAATGTCGTTCAAAGTCCTAGCACTTGCAAACTAATTTTTCCCAATATACAGGACGCTCCGCATTCAACGTTACTTAACCTTTTATTTTCTAAAGTAATTTCCCTTTTATTTTCAAGCTTTGAAAATTTTTCTTCTTCTTGTTTCTCATTTTTCCCTTTTCTGGACAATTGCTTACGATTTTTTTTCCTTCGTTCTTGCAATGTTCTCTCTTCCTTGACGGTATTTTGTTCTTCTAATTATGATGTCCCTGAATTTCCCACTGAATTTCCTCTTAAGGTGATCGGTCTCAAGTCCTGGTATGAAATTTCATTTTCGATTATCCGCAATTCGTTTTGGGGGTGCACTCACTTGAGAAAAATAACTTTTTTTCGAAATTTCTTTTCATCCATTCTTCCATTGTAGTGGGTAATTTTAACAATCTCTTATTCATACTGTCAGTTGTCTCCTTCAACTTTGTTTACATATTTTCAAATTTTCAATTCCACAGCTTTTCCGTATCATATGTTTGGGTTCGTGGTGAAGTTCAATAATTTCTTCCATCAAATACAATTTATTTGCTCTCCAATCTAATTTTACTTGGTATTTTAGCGAAAAATCTAACCCTAATATCAGTAACATACTCAAATGATCTGTTTCAATGAGAATAAATTTGTGTTCAATAATTTTTCTATCATTCAATCTAATGGGTGGAATAAAGGTTCCCACATATGGAATAGAATTTCCTTGTACATCACGGAGTTAATTACTTCTCTTCGTAATTAACTCTCATACCGCGTGTGATACCAATGTGGGTCAGCGATCCTCCTGCTCCGGTGTCTTATAAAATCGTGCGCATAATTCCATAAATTTTTAGAACTATAACATTTCTCTGGGCCTCACCTGTACTGGCGGCTGTTTGCGGTTCTCAACGGAGGTGGTTTGCGAACTGAATTGCCATTGCCTGTTCTATTCTGAGAGTTATAGGTTGTTCATTACAGCGATAGCAGGACCGATTTTTCAGTCTACATTTTTGAACTCCATGACCTCTGTAACGAGAATATTGACATATGAGTACATTTGTTTGTTGTTCATTCGCTGATATATTTTAAGATTCATGTCTGCTGGTTTGGTAAGTTTTTAATCCACTCTTCTTTATCTGCTGAGTCGAAAGCTCCTTTCAATGTACCTGGACAAGCGGATAAGATACGTTTCCTGATGGGGTCAAGCAATCCCATAGCAAAATGAATAATTATGTCTTGCTCATGTCGTTGCAATAATATTCTATCTTCATCAACTATCCCTGTTAATACCAAAATTTTGGCAGAGCAAATTTTCAATCGTGCTAAGTACTGGCGACAAGATTCTGAACGACGCTGTCGGCAGTCTAGTAGTTATCTTTTGTCCTGCCCTGGTATCTTAGTTATGCCAAACTGTCCCTGCGAACCTTTCTTCAATTCATTCCATACACCGGTGGTTATCAATTGACTGTCCACGTCTATTAATTGTTTGGCTATTCCTCTCAATTTCAAACGTACGATTGATGCAATTTGTCAATCAGTCCAGTTTGCAAGCGCGGTAGTATCTTCAATAATTCCGATGAAGCCTTTGTTTGTCGATTGCCCATTATAATATGGTACGTTATACAAGATAATGGCTATGGTAGGTTCCTGAAGAGGTGGAACCTGCACAACCGGAAGAGCTGACGGAGTAGATACCGTTGGTGGAGGAGTCATATTAAAAAATCAATTCTGACTACCAAAACTATTTCAAACTATTTCCAGGTGAATTCGAAAATTAGATCTGCATAAACGCTATATATATATATATATATATATATATATATATATATCTTGTTATTTTCCACTCTAAACAGAAAATTTCCTTGTTTTTCAAATTATTTTTTCCAGTTAAATTTTAAATTGACCCTTTTTTTTAAAAAACCTTATATATGCGTTTATTCAATTCAAATTATTATCATGGTAATATGAGAGATTTAACTCACACACTCATAAAACTGATCTCGATATGGTGGATTACTGCTTTATAATTAGGATATTTCGTACTGAGAATGAACTTTGAGATGCTTCAGATTGGACTACATTATTAACAAAATGGAGATACTATTATTGTCCGATTTTGTACTAATTCTTTTCGTTTTCTTCACTTAGTTTGACTTCAATGAGATTATGTATGTGAGTGTTCACTCTGAATTATAACTCAATCCCTCGCTGAACTTGAATTGAATCTAAGATCATTTTGAAACTTTCTTTATATAGTCTTCCCCCTCCTCTCCTTTGATATGAATAGCCGCCATGATATGTCAAAGTAGTAGGTCAATCCTTCTCATAGTTCACGTGACCCCTCGAATTCTTTTCATATTTTTCCGCTCTCACCGCGTTTGCTATCGTTTCAAGAAAGCCGATAGTGACATATCGATAGCCCCTTTTCAGTTGCGACCCAAGAATGTATGTTCATTTGAATCATTCCTTCCTTTGTGTCTGGGGCAATATGATCTACTTCAACGTGGATAGAGGAATTTCTATGTGTGATCTCGCCCGCTTGGAGTGCTTCATCTGTTGAGTCGTACTATAAAATTTGTTATGTATGTCTGAAAAATATAATTATCGATTCTTTTCGGGGTACCGGTGCAAGTGATTGTGACTTTATCATTTTCATTTTTCTCTTTGAGTTACCATATTAAAACGGAGTATGACAATGGGTAGATGGTTGTAAATTCTAATGCCTTCGTATATAATTGATTTTCTAGTCAGGTTCGAGGAAGGTATAGGAAGTGGCAGATTAGGATTATATGTCCCACGTGTTCTGTGATGTAGTCTGAAGTTGAAGACAAGAATTGAGAGAACCTGGTAGGACCATCAACATTCATACATATACTTAGCGAGAAAATGAGATTTTTTAGTCTCTGTGTATTAATGTTATAATCACTAAAATTAATATTGAAATCTCCTGTTAGAATAAGTTTGAGTGATTTGGTGAATCGCATATGATTCTTTCAAACCTACTCAAGAATTCTGTCTCACAGGAAGAGGATGGACGATAAAAACATACAATTCAGAGATTAAGTTTTTTGGAAAACACCATCGACAGTTCAAAACACTTTTCAGAAATTTGCTTATCATATTTATCGATTTTCTGAAATGAGTTGTTACCAAGGAAGGTTGATTTTGCAAGTATGAGAGTACCACCATGTATTGAGTCGGATCTACAGTAAAGAGAAAGTATTTCATGATTTGGTATGAAGAATAATTCATTAGTTTTGAGCCAGTGCTCAGTGAGGACAATATTGGGAGAATTTACTTGTTCCAAGAATAAAAATAATTCATCAGTTTTATGTCTGGAAGGTTGAATATTCAACAGCAGTATTGATAATTCAAAATCATTTAGGTTTGGCTTGTTCGATTGTGGACTGGAGATGAAACATCATTCGACATGGTGTTTTTGTTTGTTTGCCAGTTGGTGAACTGTGAAGTGGGAGAGTTCGCATTCATTTCAAGTTTTTTGGTGTTATTTGCATGACTATCACTCAAGATATTTGTTGCTATGTTTTTTGCTAATGAAAGAGTTATTGATATTTGTCCTCATAAGAAAAATGTTTGAACTGGTCGAAGTGTTTTTCAACATGAAGTTATATTCATAATTTTTAATTTTCAGTCCATTGAATCAATCAAATGGTACTGAGAGAACCACAATGTTGGTGTGAACACATTTACTTAGTTTTTCTACTATATTCTCTAGTGGCGGAACTTTTCCATTCCTGAAATCGTTCAATCCAGCAATTACAATGACATAATCATTCTGGCTGTAACTTGTATTAATTCTCCAATATTTTCTATTACAGAGAGGAAAAATGCTCCTGATTTTATGAAACTTTCAACTGAAAATTGGTTTGTTGTGGAATGAAATATCTTATTGGAATTTCGACGATGTTGATCAGAGAGTACCATAAGTTTATTTTCGGAAGGTTTCTTACACTTCTTGTATCCGACCTGAATGTCACTTTTGTATTTCAATGCTTATGATGATTCTAGATCAGCTTGGTTCTTTGCACCGGAAGCACACTGTTTTGATTCAACCAACTTACTCTGGAACAACACACTTTCATTTCCAATTGTCCTGATTGTAGTTACCATACTGCAAACTTCTTTCTTTCCTGGTCTTTTGATTCAATTTCTACCAGTAGAAGAGTATTTTTCCCTCGTAGTCTGATAATCTGCTTTTTTTGTTCTGCTATAATACTCTTCTCTTCATTGGGTTTATCTTCGAACTTGATTTCGGCTTGGACTATCTCAAATAAAGTTTTGTGATCTCCTTTTTTCTTTTGCGTAGAAAGAATCCTTCTCCTCAATTCCTTTGCCTAGATGTGATATTTCTGATTCTAGTTCTTTCACTTTATCTTCCATTTCTATTTCTAGTTTGTCTAACGACTGATCCTCTAGATTGTTTGATTTTTTGGCATCTGCCAATTTTTCTAGAAGCGTGTCATTTCTGTGAATTTCGTCCTTGTTCCTTTGTTCGCAAATTTTCGAGCAGTATATTTTTTGTCCATCTATAATTTTGAAATTGTTGTTTTTTTCTGTTATACAACTCGGATGAAAAACTTTTTGGCAAACTCTACAAATGTAGTCAAGGAATTTCTTATTGCAGCATTTGAATTCATTTGTATTTTCATCATCCAGTTCAGTCTCCTAGTCTGAATTATTCTACGATTCTAACTGACCTTTGGTGAAATGGATAACAACGTGATTTGCCAGTTGTTGTGGAATTTCCTAATCTAAACAGCGATTGTAGGAGTGGATTACTATAGGATAACACTCGTGTGTGTACGGAAGCCACTTAACATTCACTTTTGCAACTCGAACCAAATTTTGTATTCCAAATTTTGATAAAATTTCAAACTTATTTATGGTAACGATACAATGATGCGTTCTACTCTTCCGCCACCGGTGTCGAATATCAAACCATATAAGGCTTTGTTGAGTTTACAGATCATTCCATCCGAATCATATCCTTCTGGAGGATACTTCATAAGGTTTGCCGTAAAAAATTGCAGGTTAGATATAAAATTTGAAAATTTTCTCATCAAACTTTTCAGCTAAAGCTATCAGAATTCGAAGTGGGGCACTTCTCACTACAGGACTAGAAGTTTCGTTATGATCCATGGAGAAACGTTGCTCGCAACTTCGAATAACTAATCTAGCTTTATACCTACTCCTATCCTTCATTTTGAATAGCCACATGCAGCTTATTTATCATTAGCTTCCGATTCATCCACTAATGTCCATTCACGTTCTTTTCCAAACTTTCCATTTTGACTCTTCAGGCCCTTCAACAGCGTCACTGTAAGACTTTGGCTCAACCACTCCATAAAAACTGTACTCATTTTCTCCCAATCTCTCTGGTGATTTTTTTCGGTCTCTCCTCCTCAAAATTCGTTTCTCTGATATATGTTCATCTTCACCATTACTTTGCGAATCTTCTTTGTTGACAGAATCAGTACAAGTAACTGTTATCCCTTCTTTGAATGATAGGTTGATTTACTATTAGTTTTCAGTTGTTTCATCTGGAGAAAAAATGATATCTCGAGCATATTCCATGATTTTCGTATCGGAAAATTATATTTTCAAATCTTTCACCGTATCACCATAACCTACAAAAATACCTTTTTTGCTCTTAGCATACCATTTGCGCCTTTTCTCTTTTGGAACATGTATATACACTTCTGAACCAAATTCCCAAAATGTTTTAGATTTACATTTTTATTGAAACAAATTTCAAAGTGATTTATTCTTGATTGAATTATTTCCTGTACGATTCATAACGGGTACAACAATATGTACAGCTTCCACCCAAAATTGCTTCGACGATAGTTCGCATTTCTCGTTCTGTATTCCAATTTTATTCAAGGGTATACGCCACTGTTCTCTGGTTACGAATCCCCAAACTTGAAAGAATAT
Organism: Gonioctena quinquepunctata; assembly: GCA_018342105.1. Classification (NCBI taxonomy): domain Eukaryota; kingdom Metazoa; phylum Arthropoda; class Insecta; order Coleoptera; family Chrysomelidae; genus Gonioctena; species Gonioctena quinquepunctata. Next base: position 9,559 of record JAFIRS010003198.1, on the reverse strand, counting down.
TTTGAACATCAGACTTGACAAACTCGAGACCATTGTCTGTTCTAAGAATTTTTATATCATACCTAGTATCTTAATGAGTTGTTTTGAAAAAATCACTCAATTTACATTCAACCTGAGACTTCTTCAGAAAATAAACAGTGCGATAATGAGAAAAATCGTTCAATTTTTATTGGGCCACAGATATCAGCGTGAATAACTCTATTGGAAAGATAATCTATGTTGTTCACCCTCAAGACTGCCTCAAAAAAAGTGTAATTTTCAGATGTATGAACCTATTATGATTTTTTCGAATAGTTGGGAAAAATTTTGATGGGCTAATTTTCTGTGCCAAGTACTCAAACCAGATTCCTGTTCAACAGTTACATTAGCTACGCTTCTGTTGAATTTGAATTGCATTTCATATAATCTACCTTTTTTTTCAATAGCACCGATCGTTTGATCATATAGTTTCATAAATTTACAAATCATCAGTATACATCGTATAATTATAGTGTTCCGGATGATTCTGAAAGAGTTGAGGTCCCCGTCTTCTTAACTCACACAAGTCTCTGACTTCCGAGGGCTGCTTTGCAACTAAGTTGGCGGTTGAAAACACTATTTTCAACACACTTTTTATAACCTCTTTCTAAAGCAGTACTAATAGAAAATGAATTAATTTTCAGAACAGTACCCCGAAGAACAGTACCCATTCAAATATCTTCTGTGAATGTGCGAAGTCGAATTTTACCCATTCCTGTAGCTTCGATAGTAGAGCCATCACCAATATTGATTGAACTCGGTTGTTGGAGATACTCTAACTCGATGAACTGGTTCTTGTTGCAACACATATGCTGACTCGCTCCAGAATCGGCATACCAAACCATTTAATCTACATTGCCACTGCATAGGGCAGTTGTGACGAATGCCTTGTAAACTAATGCTTAGTTTTTCTTTCTCATATTTTTTTTCCCGGGGATTCTCCTCCAGTTGTTCGAACCAACATTTACTCATAACGTGATCAACTTTCTTGCAATAATGACAGATTGGCCTTTTTCGTTAGGATTTTGAATATTTCCTCGAAACTGTGACGGAAATGATGCTCTGGTTGTAACTGCGGTTGACACTAATGATAATCTACTCTTCAATATGTTATCTTCAATCAAGAGTCGTGCAGTTAATATTCATTTTTCTGTCATTAATTTGTGTACCTTCCCATGCAGTAACGAATGCATGATATTCACTTGGAAGTGACATCAAAATTTTTGTGATGATTATATTATCTGATAATTCTTTACCCAATTTCGTTATTTGATCTACCAGTTCTTCAATTTCCAACAGGAATGTGACGATACCTTCCTTATCGTATTGGTAGTTACAGAACTTTTGTTGCTCACATGTGTAGACTAACCTCTGAATGATATTCATAAAGAGTATAGAGTTTTTCCCACATTGCATTCGACGTTTGTGCCAACAAAATATTAGAAATAGGTGTTTTTTCAAGTCTTGTAACTATGATTTCTTGAGCCTTGTTCTTTCTATCTACCCAGAGTGGTATGTAGGAGGCCGGTTCTGGCTCAGATTTTTTCTAAAAATTTCCAAAATTAATTTGCATGTGAAGTAATTTAAAAAAATAATTTATCCAAAATATTTGCATTTGAAAAAATTATTGCAAAAAATGACGTAATCAAAACAATTTTACCCAAAATATTTCAATTTGAAAGAAATCAAAAAAATATGTCGTAATCCAAAATATTTAAATTTGAAAAAATTAATTGAACAATTTTCATCCAAATATTAACATTTGAAAATTTAAAAAAAAGACGTTATAAAAAATCCAAACCATCATTTTCCACCCCGTGAATACTTTTCTAACATAGATTACCCCAAGATTCCATCAGAAAATTGTCTGATGAAAAATGTATAGAAAAACTACTTAAACTCCTAGATTACTGTAACGTTTGCGGCATTGAAATCAATCAATTGATCGTTTTCATCACAAATTCTGAATTCAATTTTATGAATATTATTATGCTGATTTTTTTTCAATGGAATAAATTATCTAAATTGTTCAATCAATGTATAGACTATCTGTGGATTTCATGAGGTGATTCAACCTTGACTTTTTTCCATTTCTAACCCAACTAAATCCGTGGTTTTGTAAATATTGTGTGAGTGAAGTGTAATTATATTGTCATTCTAGAATAGCTGAATGTGTATCATTGAAATGCATTTTTTTAATTTATTCGTAATACTGTTTATCAAATTTGTTGAAAAGAAAAGCAATAGACCAACTTTCATTTTGTTTGTTGGAAAGCGAGTCTGGAAATAGAAAATTCACTACAGAATTGTTTCCTTTTACTTTTACAATCATTTATAATTGAAAAAAAATTGTGGATATATATGGATTCTCCACGAATACCAACTTTCAAGCATCGATCAAGAAAAGACCAAATAACAACAGGTCTCTCAATCATCAGAAGTAATGAAATTGGCACACAATTAAGAAGATCATCTTAAAACCCTTGAGGCTACGATGGATGGAGTGAATAGGAAATTAAGTAAAGTTAATGTAACAACGTAAAATTTTTCTGTACTTGGTCGAATTGTAGAATCTAATGATGCAATTGGTGATAATGATTAAGTCACAAAAAGACAACTAACTGAATTAGATTAGATATTATTGAACAAAAGATTCAAAAGAAAATACCGATTCAGAATATAAATCGAAAATACAAAAGTATTTCATTTGACAAAAATGAACGTGTGGAGATAGATTCATTTCCAAATCTAGTACGATGTTTGTAAATCAGGCTAAGGTTGAAGAAATGTTTATGGAATATTATAACCCAGTATTGGGTCCCATATAAAAGCCTGTTGATTTCCACTAAATTGCTAGATCAACAAATTCATCCAAAATTTCAAGAGATATTCAACGAAATATATGATGGAACATATTTCTTTGAAACATGTGATTACGTAATTCCTACAGATGGATGTGAACAGACTAGTTATTTTTAATAACTGTATTCTGGAAAACAACAAAAAATCAAGGACTATTTTGTCAGATCTAGACCAAAAAATATTTAATGTATTTATTTAACTCAATTTTATAGTAAAGTAGACGCACAAGAGATCAGAACAAATTCTAATTTTCTTATTATTCTCAAACAGTCACAACGATATGTTAAAAATATCTGGGAAGATTTTATAACAGAAATGGAATTCAGATAATTTCATGTATTTTGTAAACAAGGATGGAAGAATAAATAGGGTTTCGTTTGCATCGACATAGACAACAACAAATTGTATAACAAGATTGAGATTGTTTCATGACGCCTCATTCCGTGACGTCACGCTACGTTCACGTTCTTGCTACGGTCACGCTAGGTTCACGCTACGTTCACGTTAGGTTCACTTGATGATCTCGTCGTGTTTACATTTTTTTTTCTGTATAATAAATGGAAATAGAAAAGATTCAAAAATGTTCAATCAGGAATGTGGAGGAGATACAAAAACTCAGAGAAAAATAAAAAAGCGAATTGGAACATAATGATCCAATGAAGCCAAATCAATCGGATTTTTTTTAAGTTAAGGAGGATACTATTGAAATTCCCAGACGTCCTAAAAACATAATTGAACAAGGTAAACGAGCATAAAACCTACAGCCAGTAGAAACAAGTATTCATGGAATACATTTCTAATTAGCGAAATGGGCTAGAGAAAAAACATTTAGATTTTCCTCGAATTACTAAAGCTCTAGAAAGAGTTGAGTAAGTTATTGAGGACACTGATGTTTATATGAAAAAAATAACTCCAGGTTATTCAGCTTTATTGGCTTAATCGGCTCCAATCGAAGATCCCAAACATATTGAAACTCGAACAGACACTGTGATAAATTGAGGCCCAATTTCCTCAGAGTATTTACGGAAAGTACCTACAAAGAGAGATGAAAAAGTTATCTATGATAACTATGGTATTTACAATGACAAAAATTCTCATATGATTGGAAATACAAAAGTTTCCTTCGGAGGTGATGACGTCATTGTGGTTGAGAAAAATATTCAAGTATGAGTAGGAGTTTCTAACATCTGCCGTTGTACCAGTGTTATAAGACGTACAGGGTGTGTCATATTGAATAACCACACACCTGTCCACCTTTTGTTATAACCATACTGAGCGTTATCAGTCTATTGACCAATAACTGTCCAATATCCCAGAGCGGCTTGAAATATTGGCTCACCCAGTATGTAATGGAGCGGGGGACTCAATTTGACAGTACAATGACCAATTTCAGATTGTTTCGGAATAATAATACAATTAGGACTTGTAATGATATATGTATTTTCTAAAATATAAAAACAACCATTGATACACCTGGTATAATTTACTGAGAAAATGTATAGAAAGTCAAAAATGAAATCGATTGAACAATAACTTGAAATGAGAAACAAATATAGGATGACAATTAAAAGAACTGTCTTCAGTTATTTTAACAATTGATAATATTTTTACTTTTGTTAAATCAATTATTCCTTTCACTATGAAATCAATGATGAAATATTTTCTCATTACACTATACATATATACCTTGCCAAATAAATAGTTTTATTGCTTACCCTCACTGAAGTAATTCACAATATTTTAATTAAAACTTAATTATTCCGTTTTATTACCGAATTTTATTACGCGTTCACTTGTTGTAATACGACTATTAAGCTTCTTGATAAATATCAATTCCATTTATTTGGTTATTACTGAGATGCTTTCCGATGGTTACACTTTCACTGGGATTCTGCATATGTTTGAGTTATTGGCAACTTTAGATGAACTTTACAAAGTCTACGCTTATTTCGCGTAGGAAGATGAGACTGCATCTTCTCTAATTGAAATTCAACTTTACTTTTATTCGCTTCATAATGAAGCAGGAATTGCGCTGTACTGACTGACTCGTTCGACAACTGAATTCTGAATGAATTCATCTCTCTGTTGGGGAGAATCTCATATATATATATATATATATATATATATATATATAGCGTTCGGTATTCAAACGATACCGCAAGAAAACAATAGAATATACTTTATGAGTCGGCGAGTCGCCTTTGAGTTGACACGCCGCCATGATATATCACCACGCCCATTATCGCTTCCAAAAGACCGCGGGTCATTCCTCTGTCGCGACGCACTATTAGTTATAATTGTCTGATATTCGTTAGATGGGCCAACGCAAGTGATAGGAGAAGTGTCGACTTTATGATTAATTACATTATTTTACTATAAATGCGGCCGCCTTTGATTTCTAACGAATATTGATTTATTTTAATGGCATTCTTCAGTAGAGTTTATTACATATGGCTATATTTAAAATACTTGATACAGTGTGCTTACCACATACCACCATTTTCCATTCAACAAAGGTGCTAATTCTAATTAATACCTTTTTCATGACCCTAATATCTTGGGGAGATGAGTGGTAAATTTGTTATGGCTCTGACAAATGTTTTAACATACAATGAGCAAACTACATGAATTCTCACTGATAATACCTATGATAACATATGACTCTACCTTATTCAATCATGCACCTAATATTACATACATGGTCGACAAATCCCTACTCATATAATTACTATTCTAACATACTATTTTGACATGCAAATCTTTATATAATTCTCAATAAAGATCCCTTTGAGTCAATGTCTTCTGAAACGATGCTGGCTTCGAATTGGAACGCCACCCTGTAGATATGACTTGTCATCACCTGCTGTGATATAGGCTGTCTGCGGTCTGGCGAAATCAGGTTGAAATTCTCCAGCGACCTTATGTCTGCTCTTCGCTAGGGACGATGTGAACAACATCTGCGAACCATATGGACTTAGTTGCACTGAGTCTGCAGCGAGTTAAACGGCCTTATCGTTAGTTTTTCGAGCGACCCTTCGTGTAGTGAACATAGTTGACAGTGATTATTGAATTCCCTCTATGATGCAAAATGTCAGCTGACATTTTTCAAAAGTTCCAGTGAAGTGGTAGTTTCAACGGTCTCCAGTGGTGAAGTGACGGTCCAACCTTCTGATTAGTTGTATAATTCGTGCACCCTTGCACACTTGCGATGAGGCTTCCTGGGGAGGTCCCTCAACTCTGCACTCTGACTATGGGTTTGGAATATCCATTCATCCTTGGGTATTGTGAACTTACTTGGATTAAAAGTTCAAACTCTCCATTGCGGTACGATGCTCAGTAAATTACTATTTGGTGAGAAGCTGATTATCATTACTTTGAACTCAGATATAGTTCAACAAAACCATATTATATTATCCGTAATTGTTAACGATAATTTTAAAATGTTCTTTATTATCACCGATACTTTTCGCACATTCTCACTTTTAATTAATGTTATTTCACTTAGTCATTATCAAGGTAACACTTTCAATTACATGCTAAAGTCTCATTCTCGGTAAATAATTATAACAATTTTTTATTAATGTCTATAAGTCCTTCCCAATTTTTAGGAAATACACTCAATTTCCTCTTACTGTCTATGCTTTACTCAAAAGTCCGATTTTCATGTAGAATAACCGACACTAGATAATTTCTGTCCCATTCCGTCATTGCGTGATGTCAATTGACAATATTTTCAATGGTCGTTATCCCTTTCACGGAATGAGAAATTAAGGTACGTAGTACGTTACGGTTCAGGTAGAAAGTCCCATCAATATTTATTCCGCAATAATTCACAGGGGGTTTCAATTTCTTTGACTGCACGTTTCGATACGTGCTTGTGTATATTTTGCAAGATTTCATGATTTCCAATTATTTATCTATAATGGCTTACTATACTATTTGATCTCAACTAGGTTTAAAATATTGACAATATTATTACTTCATGAGTGCATTATTTTTGAACTCTTGAAAATTACTCATTTTGACTTTTTGCTTTGGAATAAATCCATGGAAACTCTTTTACTGTATCACGTGTTCTAGTCTGATAACTATGATTTATCTCTGGAATACTTTCCCCTCCATCTTCTGATGATTCATTTTGATTACTTTCTGCTAGTGTTTTAAGGTTTTCTATGGGTCTTTTCCTTGATCTATTTTCTTGATTTTTCTCATCGGTTTTCCTTCATTTCCGCTTGGGTTTCTTCGTGCAATTGTTGCAAAATTGTTCTTTCGTCCTGAAGTTCTATTCTTACAATCCTTTTTCCTCCCTATATTCTAACTATTCTCTTTATGTTCCCTACACTCAGTAGAAATGTCTACTCATATTTCTGATTTTTAGTATTTCTATGAATTTGCGGAATTCTTCTCCCCTTCCATTCATTTTGATATCTATCAACAAATTATTCTCTTGCAAAAGTTTGATCGCTTTTTCGTGGCATGCTACCTTATTAGCAGGAGTTGGATTACCACCCCTAGATGGAAATAATCCTTTCCTATATACAGGACGCTCTGGGTTTAACGTTACTCATCCTTTTATTGTCTCAAATAATTTCCTGCCTATTTTCTAGTTGTGGAAATGTTTCTTCTCTCTGATTAACTTTCAGTCGGTTCATGTGTTCAATCCTGTTTCCAATTTTCCAGCGATGACTTCTTGAAATTAGATTTTTCTTTTTGACTGGCTACGGTTATGATGATTATCATATCTCCAACTACTTCCTTTTTCTCTTCGGTATTTTATTTCAAATCTTGTACCATAATACGTTTTTTCGATGTTGAAAATTCATTTTTGGCTATATTTCCTAATTTCGAATTTTCTGAAGTCACTTCACTCCTTGCTTTAACTATGCATATATTCAATAATCTGGGGCCAAATTTTTGTCCTTGGGCAAATAAAATTCAGCCTTTTGATTTTTGTCTACTGCGAAAGTACTTTTTTTGGCGACTATCATTCCGAGGTTCTTGACAACTTCCAACTTCCTGGTGGGTAGAATATCTCCCTTGGGTGATTCATATCTACTTCCCAGACTGTCTTTCCACGATTTCCTATGTTCTACATCGATCATCTTCCCTAAATTTCTTGATGCGTTAGCTCTGCAATTCCGATACTTCCTGTATATGGTTTGCTACCTTCTTGAATATTTTCATTCTCATAAACTTTCATACCGATCCGTATATCTTTTTCCATTTCCCGAACATAATTGCCTCCATTCCCGCTATGGTACTGCATTGGCAATTTTCCGTTCCATCTCTCTGTTTCATTAGGCAAGAAATGTTCGTTCTTTGACGAATAAATTTCTACTTTTAGACTGTCACTTTCGAGTGGCGTACTATTCATGATGGTCGTTCTCAGATCATTGGTTTCTTCCATTGTTCTGGTTGAAAAAGTGTCATTCTTGAATGAGCTGTCTCTTTCACTTCGACTGTCTTTTAAACTTTTCCGGCTGTCTCGCTTGATTATCCTTCCTAGTATACAGGGTGTTCCGGTTTTTTCCATACACGTGCTGATTTTCATGAATTTTTCAATTTCCAACTTTGGCAATTTTTCAATGAATGATGTCACTTTCAAATCATCAATCATATTTGGCTTGTTCAATCGATTACCTGTGTTATCTTCCTTCCTAGACGATTTTCCATACTTATCCGTTGAATCGGCTTCTTCGAAACCTAGTGTCCCAAACACTTCACTATGTTCAGACATTTCCATTTGATTTGAGCTTGCAGGGCTCATTTCATGGTGTGAAAATCCATTTTTGATTACTCGGCAATTCGTTTTGGGCGTGCACTCCCTCGAGAAATTTAGCTTTTTGTCAAAATTTAATTCCTTCCAATGTTTCATCATAGTAGTCATGTCTTCCAACCTTTTTCCCATTTCTTCCAAACTTTTTAGCCAATTATTATGTTCGTTATCTAAATTAACACCGTTCTTCTGTTCCTCACCTTCACCGTAGGTTAGTACATTCTTTTCTTTTTTTTTTTTCCCAAAATCGAATTCCTGTTATATCCGGACATTTTTCCATACTTTCGGACTATTTCCATTCGCGTAACTATTTCCTGTTTGTCTTCTGTCAATCACTCTCCCAAAATTCTGATATCGGTTTTTATTCGATTGATTGATAAATCTACGTCCATCTTCGTTCATTCTTCCCTGAGTTCGGAAACCTTTTTTTCCGTTGAATAGTTAGAAAACCTTTTTCTTGGTTTCTTCATTTGTTCCAAATTTTTCAAAATCTGTTTCCCTCAGCATAGTCGGAAAACCGTGGTCCTGATTCACTTAATATATCATTTCGAAAGCTATTTCTATTTGGACATCTATATGAAAGGTAACCAAATTCATCGCAATGGTAGCATACACAATTTGTCTTATTACAATTTGCTTTTTCATGACCCTTCCGATTGCAATGGGTACACATTATTACATTCGTATTGAAATTTCTAAAATTCATATTAGTTTTTAGCCGTTATGTCTCAATTAATAAATTCCTCTGTTAAATTTTATGGTTTTGTAAGCTGAAGGACTGAAGATAAAACTTTTTTCTAACAGGATCTTTTCAATCCCAAACAAAATTGCAGAAGGGAATCTTGCTCAAATTTTTGCCTAATACATCATCAACCCCATTAATTCCGTGAATTTTTGTAATTT